>JAGYIB010000145.1:0-14478 GCA_024244615.1 Ascosphaera pollenicola | reverse complement strand
ACTCGCCAGCGCCCTGTGAATTGTTTTGATTCCGATACAGCACGATTCTGTGCATCCATGTCATGGAAGGCCAGGCCGATGATGCTCTTCCAGCCTATTCACCGTCATGGCAGTGCAACTGTTCGTGTCTGTGAATAGAAACAGGGCCAAGACGAGTGAGACGCTGAAGTCTTGTCATGGTGCAGCTCAGCCCGCGAGCTCCATGGCCAGGTGCCAGCCATCCTGGCGGTGTCAAGGAGCATCCAAGTGGCCTGACGGTCTATTCATTGGCCTTCGCGTGCTTCAGAATGATGGCGCCGGATGTCGTGGCTCTGACTTCACATCAGGAACCCCCTTGCCATGTTCTCGAGGAGTGGCATCATTCATGCACGCATATGGGATGCATATCTCGTTCGTCTTGGCTGTTCGCCTAGGCAGCACGTCACCTCGTTGCTGTGACCTCGCCCGGCTTGGAGGTCGAACGATGTTGGCACTGAGCAGCAGACGGTATGAACATACATACGGGTGTCAGACAGACAACCCTCGCCTGGTGGGATTGTTTGTTGGCATTCTGTCTCCGGAAAACACACACACCCAATGCCCTTGTCACTGCAGCTTCACACCGCAGTCCTACTTCAGCCTGTGCTGAGGAGTGCACTACAATTGTTGCTGTCAGGGGGCTGTGAAGGGATCACGGCAAAGCCTGATCTTACAATGTGTCTCGTACTGACTACTGAACATTCGCACTGTCCAAATCACGGACAACCGGAATGTTGGAGTCACAATCCATGCCTCTCAATTGGACGTTCAAGGAATCCATCGAACTTTCAGACTCCAAAGAATGAAGACTTGGGCCCGGGGAAGTGGAATCACCCAGGCACGACCGGATCGAACAAAGGTCGACATACGGTTGAATGAACAGTGTAGCCAGGGAGTTGCTCTTGACATTGGGGTATTGTGGCTTCCCTGCCCAGGCCTCTTGCACGTGTTGACATCATGCGCGAGAATACTTCGCGATCATGATCACCGAGGTAAACGTTCAAGAAGGTGAATTCCAGTCTTCAGCTTCACCGTTAATACACGCTTTGTCCCCCTTCACTTCCTCTTTCCCGAGGAGCAATCATCCCCTGTTTGTGGTTCCCGCACCATTTTCGGCTCAATAATAACAGAATGGCAGCTAATAGTTGATGGTCTGTGTGTAACGTCACCCGTGAGAATGTTTCCCGTCAAACCAGCTCTCGAGCTTCACATCATCTGTTTCCCTGCAGGGGTTCGAACGCACAGTTCTTCCCATGTTTGATTCAAGCATGTCTGACCACTGTATACCCACAGCTTCCCTTCACGTTTTAACCTCTTCTTCAAACCAGTCCAGAAACGGGTGGTGCGACCAACCGGACGCCACCCAGAACGCCACCGACGCATTTCGATCGTCGGGCTGCAGATCGCAACCAGTCCAGGCATGGCACATTGACACGGGATGGAGTGCTCGAAAGTGGCAAAGGGTCATTGACATGTGCGAAATTAAGGTCCTTACCGGAAGCTGCAGGAGACAAAACGACTGCATTATTCTGACTGGAGGTTAACAGTAAGGGGGATTGAAGACTACAATTCATGACCTCACGCATTCTGGATTGGACGGCGTCCATGACGAAATGGAGGCTCAGTTCGCGCGCGGGAAATGAAGCAGTGAGCCGTCAAGCCGCGGCAGACGTTGCACAGAACAGACTGCACGGAGTAGGCAGTAGACTTTCAAGCATGAGGTGCTACTTTTGTGGGCATGCAGAGGCAGCCATTGAGTCTCCCCGATGAGGAAGGAGTAACGGAGCAAGACTGCAGGCAAGAGCGAGAGTGAGGATGAGTGAGGTTGAAACGACCACCTCCACAAAACGGCCTCAAGCCCGCAGGCTGCGGCTGTTCAATCGCTCTTGCCACGGAACGATAAAGTCTCGACTGGACCTTTCCTACGGAGCTGCAAACCCCATCGTTTGATAACGACTGTGGAATTTCATATGGCATCAATCGCTGGGCCAAGTTGAAGTTAACTTGAGCTAATTGGAGCACAAAAGCTGACTCACCCAATGAAGCCGAGCCTTACCCAGTCTGGAGATTTCTGCTCGTACAATCCAGGGATAGAAGAGCCACGAGAGTGGAGCCGTTTCACGAGTTGGGACTAAGGCAGATGAATCAGCAAGCCATTGACGAATCAGATCAGTCCGAACACGCGTCCATGGCCCTAAATTTGGGAAATGGAGAACTCGGAGGTGGAACCGAAGACGGAGAGGAGAGAAGCATGGACGAAGAATGGGATGGGGATGGGGGCGTGTCAGGACGCCGTGGAAGTCGAGGGCTGTGTGGAAGTATGTACGGCATGTGCGCGGAAGGCCAGGCGGGCGAAACGGGATGAGGAGATCGAGCGAGGAAGCATGAGTGAGAGTGAGGAATGCATGCCATACCATGCGACACGGTAGACATGATGCATCAGGCTAGCTGCACTGACCCCTAGGAGCCGAACAGGATCAGGACAAGAACAAGAACAACAGAAGCGAGGAGAAAAGACCAGGGCGAGCAGGTCGAAAGAGAGCAATTCTCCGGACAGCGAGCAGCCATCGCAACAGTCCAAGCCAGTGGACGCCTCCCTTCCATCCATCTAAGACAACCACTTCCGTCATAGAACCTTTCGTTCTCTGGTCTCTCCTCACTCTTCTCAATAGTCACCTTTGCTGTCCGCCCTGATACGGAGAGATTTTTCTTCTCATATCTTGCCTGCTTTTCCTCGATCTGATCTGCGCCGACTTTCTCACTCCTCTCACTCTCTTCATTTCTGTTCCTATTCCTGAGTCCCCAAAACTATTTTCGTCGAAAAGGGGAAAGTGAGACAAGACGCAGACACTCACACAGACACAAAACCGACACTGAGCATAGCCCTATTCTCTTACGTCCTTTTCATACTACTTATCGTCGGGCTTCACCTTACTCAATTTCCCATTTCTCCTTCTACCAACATCTTCCTGTCACCCTCCATTCCCACAGTTCCGAATCATTCACCTCTGCAATCTTCATCCATCTGCCAATCTCATTACACCGACTTTGACATACACTCAGAGCCTATTCCATCATGGCAACATTAGCAGCCGAACCTTTGGCTGCCCATAATGGCGGCCACAACGGGTCATTCGACCAAGTTGACCTTGATGCATACATCAACTTCGACCAACCGGTCTATCCAAGTCCCTCAGCCAGCCTGTCGCCAGACTCTCGAAACAAAAAGGACTCAGGGGACGAGAACAACAAAGAAAATGGCAGTGAAGACAGCAAGACACAACAAAATCGGAATGAAAACAGAATATGTTCAGGTGGAAAAGCCTCTCAATCATCAGACAACGACATAACAGCCCGATCATCAAGTCCGTCTACCACATCGAAAGCAAATGTTTCCTCATCCTCCAAGGCAAACAACTTCATTGCCATGCCCTCTCATGAATACGAACAGTTCAAGCAGCAGACTGGTCTCCCA
This sequence comes from Ascosphaera pollenicola, assembly GCA_024244615.1. Taxonomy (NCBI): domain Eukaryota; kingdom Fungi; phylum Ascomycota; class Eurotiomycetes; order Onygenales; family Ascosphaeraceae; genus Ascosphaera; species Ascosphaera pollenicola. Next base: position 10,985 of record JAGYIB010000145.1, on the reverse strand, counting down.
CCAGGTGCCCTTGCAAGTACTTTTGCCCTGAACATGTCCTCTCAACCACATCTTGGCAGTGGTGGCTATGGTCATGGCATGAACTTCCCGCACGGCAACTTCGGCATCGGAGGCGTTCCGAATATGAATCTCAACGTTCCCATAAATGCCATGGGCTTCAATGGCATGCAGTACTTCATGCCATCCGGCATGGGGTTCCCACCACCTGGTGCTGGTATGATGACTCCTGGTGCTGGCGCGACCGGTATGAACATGGGCGGCGCCGGCCTTGGTGGCATGCCAATGACACCGGTTGCTGGCATGTACGGTGCTGGTGCGACCATTCCCAACTCGTTCGCGACCGGACAAGGTATGCAGGGTGCGACCGCTGGCGGATTCGGCACCACACAGCAACAGCCACACCAGCAGCAGCAACAGCAGCAGCGCCAATATGCCCCCGAGGCTTGGGGTCTCGACTTCAATGCAAACCCTACTATGCTTCGGGATGACGATCTCGACATCGATCTCGACGATGCTGCTCCCCCAAGCTCCTCCGCTGATGAGAAGCCAGGCGAGTTCGTCGACCCCAATGCTATCAACTCTAGCCCCATGAGTCCTGAGTTGTCTTCTGGCTCTGGCTCTGGCACACAAGTTGGACGGATGTACCCCGGCATGCATTCACAGCAAGCTGCCCTGGCGAGGGCTGCCGCAGAACAGCGCCGTGTACAAGCAACCGCCGCTCACCAGCGCGAGGTCGCTCGCAGACAGCAGGAAGCCATTAGACATCAGCAGCTCGCTGTCCAGATGCAAATGCAGCACAATCAGCCTCCTCACGCTGCCGCAATGAACAAGCCAAATGCCAAGCAGCCGCTTCAGCCAATTGCTGAAGCTGACGCTCACTTCGAGGACCGTATCAGCCGTCTCCTGAACACAATGAGGCAGTCAGCCACCGATGGTCATGGGTCTATCTCAACTGACATTCCTGCTGCCAAGCCCCTGCATATCACTCGCACTAAGAAGGACGAAGACGAGATGGACGAGGACGAAAGATTGTTGGCGAGCGAAGAAGGCAAGAAGTTGAGTAGCAAAGAGCGAAGACAACTCAGAAACAAAGTCAGCGCTCGTGCCTTCAGAAGCCGCCGGAAAGAGTACATCGGTCAACTTGAGGGTGAAGTTGCCGCCAAAACCAACGAAGCCAACGACTTGAGACTGCAGAATCGAGTTCTCGCGGAAGAGAACGCTCGCCTGAATGAGCTTACTAGTATGCTGCTCTCCTCGCCACAGTTCAGTTCCTTCCTCAATGAAAATAGCGATATCCCCCCTCCATCCCAAAACCAAACCCAACAGCAGCAGCAACAGCAGTTGCTACATCAGCAAAGGAATGCTATTGCTTCTGTCCTCCATCAACAAGCTCAAATGCAGGCTCAGAATCAAATGCAGGGACAAGTTCCCATGCTCCCTAGTCAAAACGCTCACTCTCAAATTGCTCAGTCTCAAGCACCAACAACCGACTCAACCCCGAATTCCTTCGACTTCGCTTCTGCACCTGTGCAGAACAGATCAAGCTGGAACCCTCCTGCCAACGAAATGACTGGATCGGAGAATACCAGTGCCAATGGGCCTATCGCAACCTCGCAACAAGCTACTGCTACTGTCTTCTCATTGACCGATGTTGAATACAATGAAGCCCCTCACGCTGTTGACACTAACGGTGACGCCCTCGGATCGTTGATGGGATTCGTGCCTAGCGGGTACAGGGACAACGTTCTGGCTTCTATGAGAGGCATGGATGTGGACGACGCAGAGAATGATGCTCTTTGAATTCCGTATCATCCTCGAGCACACAACTAAAAGCAAGATTCCACATGGCCTTGCATGAACGGGGTCATACTATATCTGCCTTCATTTCATTTCTCCGTCTCTTTTGGAGTCGGATAGGAAAGCGGGCGTCCCTAGGCACGCCATCTCCCATTTTCACGGCTTTTCTAGATTTCACTGACTTGCCACATTTTTTTCCTTTTTAACTTTTCTTCTGTTTGCTCATTGTATATGGTTTTGCCTCTTCTTCTCTCACTGGGTTGATCGGATCATAACCTCATTTTGCTCCTCAATGCTTCGTCGCTCTCTTTCGAATCAGGGCTTCAAGTCTATATATCGCACGCGCACACTCATAGAAGACCTTCCTTCTCTCGCACACCTATCTGATACCCTCACTATTCATATACATCCTAAAAAGGATGGTCTCCTATTTTTTTTACCCCTAGCGATTATTAGGAGCTTGTCTCGGGTCCTCTTACCACATTGATCTTTGTTTCCTTACCTTTTTTTAACATCTTTGATAAATACAAATGATATGAGATGATTCAGTCACTGTTCTCGCCTTACGTCCCTGATTTCTGATGGGTGATGTCCACAAAACACGCTTCTGATCTATCGCGTTTATTCTGTCATGGGAGAAAACACACTCGAGGCACGGACACTAGAGCCTCTCCCCTCACCCTTTCGCTTCTCAAAGGCTTCCCCGGAAGTGATACATGCATATGCATATGGCAATCCTAGCTCCTTTCTTCGAACTTGCATCATGCATCCCTGCCGGAAGGGCGATCATCAGAGCTTCAAGAAACGGACGGCATGAGCACATCTCTGCATCCGTAATCTTGGAGTGGGAGTACTACCGCCTCTCACATCCATCGATCTAGATATGGACACTTGTTCCTTTTGGAGGGCTGCAACATGATGAGAAATTTGTCCGGGGCATATCCAGTCATTGAGCATAGCCACTCTGACGAGGGAAAAAGAGAAAGATATGACATATATTTCATCTTTGGTTTCTTTTTCTGTTACTGCCGATGGGGGTTGTATCTCGATAGTTTCCGATATGTGTAAAGATCTTGTTTCGAGGCCGAAAGTGTCATCATGAGATTTGCCAATTTACAGGGTTCTTTGGGCTGATGGTGATACTTGCTCCTTATGACAAGAGATTTCGACGAAGGGGCCTTTGGCTCAAGGAAGTGTCGATCGGCGAGAGTCTCAAAGAAACGGCCAGGGTCGAACAAGGGTTGAGGTGGCAGACCAAAGCCTCGTTTGATCAAGCGAGAGCGCAATGCTTTTTTGCCTCTTCCTTGATGCAAGGGATATGCTGTATGGCTTCCGATGCCGAAGAATAATTGCCGTGAAGGAATATTTACCTGCCATCCTGGTCCAAGCTCCCTAGAATAACCGAACATTCATGTCCCAATATCAAATTTGCTTTTTTTCTTTCCCAAGCTAGTTGAACCTTCCATACAACCACGCACACATCCATCTGTAGGCAAGACGGTTGATCATACGCCAGGAAAGGCTGGGTCCCTTCTGTTTTGTCCCTGAATGCTTGATTGTCGTGAAATGTGCAGAAATCTATTGTGGGTTGTGGTTATATCTCATCATCGTCATATCTCATCATACATTAGAAACACATTCTATATATATACCCTTTGCCCGTGCTCAATCCATCCAGTGCTCGAATTGAGGCTTTACTCCATGTTGAAATCAATCAACAAACGGCCAGCAACGTTCTTGGCCTTGAGTCTGGCAACAGCCTCGGGGAACTTCGAGACAGGATACTTCTCAGCGATGATGGGGTTGAGGAGGCCCTAAAAGCGTGCGATTAGCAAACGTGCTGTTGGGTGGATCGTAATCACACTTGAACTTACCCTCTCAGCAAACTCAAGAACTCTGTCGGTATCACGCATGCAGCCGACCATAGTTCCCTTGATCTGGAGGTTGGTGTAGACGAAGGTGGTAGGATCAGCACCGATGAAGGAAGAGCCGATGGGAGCTATATCGTAAACATCCCGTTAGTACTTTGACATTATAGATGAGTGAAGGGAAGAGGGCACACATACGCAAAGCAACACACATGACTTTCGCGCCAATTCTCCTTCCAACCATGGCAGTGGCATCCTTATACGCAGCGTCGGCAGTGATGAAGACACCATGGGCACCAATACCATCAGCAGCCTTGATGACAGCCTCAGCGACGTTGTCGACCTCCTTGAAGTCGACGAAATGCTCAGCACCCATCTTCATGCACAACTCGCGCTTATCGGCACCAGTGTCGACGGCAATGGGACGGAGGCCGAGAGCCTTTGCGATCTGGACACCCTGGATACCGACACCACCACCAGCACCGGGGAAGACTGCCCAGTCTCCGGGCACGAGCTTAGACTCGGTGACGGAGCGGTAGATGGTAGAGGCGGAGCACATGATGGGCTGGGAAAAGACCTTCGTCAGAAAGATTCTCGTTGTTTTGAGGATGTAGTGATACTCACAGCAGCGATTTCATCAGGAACACCATCAGGGATGGGCGAGAGGTACTTTGCAGGGGAGGTGATATATTGCTGATAAGTTCCGGGAACGTGAATACCGGCGAACTGTGACTTGGGACAGTAGGCCTCCTGGTCTGTCCAGCAGAGCTTGCAGTTTCCGCAAACATCCCAGATAGGCTTGATACCGCCTCTATCGCCGACCTTGATGTGCTTGACGTTGCTTCCGACCTGAACGACGACACCGGCACCCTCGTGACCGGGGGAGCGCACGCCAAACGATGTCATGCTACCGAGACCGATGTCGTTCTCCATGAAGTGGACATCAGAGTAGCAAAGACCAGTGACGTTCAACTTGAGAAGGACCTCATCGGGACCTGGAGTGAGGTCTGTTAGAATGTGACCAGCATCAGTATATCGTATGGTGAACGACATGGCATACCAGGCTCAGGGACGGGAACATCAATGACCTTGACAGTGAACTCAGGACCCTCATTGACGACGACGCCTGCCTTGCAGGTCTTGGGGATCTCAAATTGAGTAGCCATTGTGAAATGTTGGCGATTACCTTGCTTGTCGGTGGATATGTTCCTTCTCTCCTGACGAGAACTTCAAAAACTCTGGACGTTCGTTTCCGTTGAAGAAACAAGCAAAATGACAGACACGAGCAACGCTCATGCAATCTGTCATCAAAGACAATCATTATATATCATCCTGCTATAATGACCGCATGATATGAAATATTTGTTTCCGCGCGTATTTACCATGGATGGAGAGAAATTCGTCGTGAAGAATTGGGCTGTTCAATGACGGCCGCAAGATAGGGGACGGCCCTGGGGAAGAACGAAGTCCTGGTTAACGTCTCGGACTTTTTGGGGCCCCCTCCTCAAGGCAAGTCGGACAAAGACCTGTAGTTCGGGATGATGCGCTGGACATCGCGAGACCACGACTTGGACGTATACCGGTTTTGCTCGGCGCTCACGCCGGGACGTCCTACCACGAGGCTATGACATGCGATGCCAAATCATGCTGGTGGTTGCCCTGCGGAGGCACGCAGATTAGACAGCTCCTCCCGAGTCTGATTCTTGCACGCCTTTTTTTCCATGCTGTAGGCCGCACACTCCAACACCGTATATTGTCCTATTCCGGTATCATCACAGCCCGAGCCAGCAGTGCTCTTCGGGCAGCCCTTCTGCGTGGCGTGACATGCCGGTTCGCCAGTATCAGATCGGTGCCATAAATATGTATGTATTATGCGCCATGTCCTGAGGTGTCTCGCGAAGATACTTCAGACGTCCCGTCGCAGCAGAAAGGCGATCGAAAGTCGTCGACAGGCCGTAGTCGAGCAGAGGCTAAACGACTGCCCGGGGTATTGTATCCCAGAGGGTCTGGGGCCGGATCTTGCAGAGAGATTCACAGCTAGCCTTCTTCGCCCAGTCGTAGAATCCGGTCAGAGGAAGAAGGAGCGGCAGCCCCGACTTTTGCGCCCGTCGTATGGTCTCGCGGGGCCATCGTTTCCCGCCTCCCAACTGGTTTCCCCCGCGATCCGCATAAGGGCGAGAAGGAGAAGGAGAAGGCAGCAGCTCATATCTCACATCCCGTCGTAGCGTAGAGGTAGCGAGGGTCTGGTCTGGTAGAGACACCCGGCCCAACGCTTGTTTCAACGTTGCACGCTCGTCCTCGTCCTGATCGACGGGAAATCGATCATCAACATGGTTGAATTGAAGGACGTGCCGTGAGACAGGCGGCGACGACAACGAGAACGAAAGCGCTCATCCTATCGTGGTGTTCATCTACATCGTCGACTTGTGATGCTGTGGCGAATATGCCATGCCGTAATAGTCGCCTATTTTTCCCCTTTCCCGTAGCCGCCGCGTGAGCCGCACCGTCGCGCTGCGCTCGCGGTATCCGCAACTGAGAACCTTGCGACCATCCACCTCGACGCATCATCATCATCATCATCATCATCATCATCACCACCACGACCACAGTCACTGTCAGCGAGGGCGGAGATAGATGTAAACGAGGAGGACAATCTCAAGATGCACGCCACAAAAGCTCTGCTGAAGCGGTCCGTCTGGAAGGGTGAGTGAAGTGCAATGCTGCATATGCCTATCTGCATCAAGAAGAATCAAGCTGACGTCTTTCCTCCGCAGGCCCAAACATCGTGCCGTGAGTATCATATCCTGCCAGTCGCAAACCACCAGCTGCCTGCTATGCTATGCGCGAACACCCGGCCTAACTTAATTGATCGATTCTTCACAGCCTTGCGCTGCCCAAGGTCATGCCTCCTCCGCCGGGAACACCTGCTATCAAGACCAATGCGCGCGCAGCGACAATCCTTCCACATTTCGTCGGCCTGCACTTCGCTGTGCATAATGGCAAGAGCTATCAGGATGTGATCATTACAGAGCACATGGTTGGCCGGAAGCTCGGGGAGTTTGCTCAGTACGTCTTTTCTTTGTGCTCATTGAGCATTCATTCTTTGCGCTTGAGGATTCCAAGGGCTAATGCATCTTTGACAGGACGAGAAAGAGGTTCCAGTATGCCTTTTCGAAGAATTAGACGTGCGCTTGCTCTTGCTTTTCCCGATTTCATTGCATTGCCTGGCCACCTATGCGTGAGGACAAGGACATCACACAGCAAGCCCCCAGAATCAGCTGTTGGCAAACAGCCCCAGCGAGAGAAGACACAGTGCGCGCACACTGTAGAGAGCGACCGGCTCATCAAGTCGCTTTTGTTTTGCATTTGGAAGTCATCCTGTTTTTCAAAACGAACAATGTACATTATATCCCCTTCGTCTCAGTTCAGTCTCTCACACGCACGGATCACTCGCGACGACCATTGTCTTTCGTCCTGCTTCTCAGACACCGCAAGGCAAGGGGGCCGGTCGCGTTTGCAACGTGAAAGCCGTTTAATCTACGTTTGTATGTGGACTGGCCGCCTGGTTGTGACCTTGTGAATGGACACATGGTATGACTGAGATTTGCATTGAAGCCAACGGGAGAAAAAAGAAAAAGGGGTGGAAACAGTCTGATATGAGAGGACGAAGAGATGGATACAGTTTATTTGAAGGCACATATAAGAAGACAATATAGAACCATGAGACGTTATACATATAAGCAAGGTGAAGGTAACGAAGGGGGGAAAAAGAAGACAGTGCAACGAAGCCAATCCAATCAAGTCGAAAAGAACGAATTACATGAAGCATATGATTTAACGAATAAGGAATGAAGATTGAAAAGAAAATGGGGGTTGGATGTTGAGAAAAGAAGGGAGAAAAAGAATGATATAGCTGATGATCAAACCAAAAAAGAACCTGTAGATAACCAGAAATGTCAAATGAGATGCCGAAGAAACGGAACAAGCAGATATAGATGCTAACAGGGATCCGCCAGCGCGAGAAAAAGGCAGATAAGACAGACAGTAAGGACGTGCTAGAGTGATAGCTCGTGATGAGGGGGCAAAGAAACAGGTTTGCCGGGATTGGCGTGACAAAACGGCAAGACAAAGCAAATGAGGGATGAAAAAAGGGTGACTGAGAAGCGAAGGAATCAACAGGTGTAGTAAAATGCCTGCCAGCATGACTATGAAACCGAGAATTGAAGAGCGCAGGAAACAGCAGAACATGAGGGGCATGCATGCAATGCAAGTGAGACTGTATCAAAAGGACAAGAGTAAACAGAACTAGCGGACGGTCAAACAGAAAACACCAAAGAGGGAGATAAGGGGGAATGCACAAGAGAAGACAGATCTAAAAGATTTCAACCCCCAGTTGAGAGAAAGAAGATTGCCACACATAACTTTCCTTTCCAGGTTGCCCGAAACTTTGAAGGGCATGGCGCAAGATCAGCCAGAAGACAGCCTAGAAGGCCTCGAAACGATATCGTATGTAGAGGAGATAGAGATAGAGCGAGCAGAATTTGCGAAGATCGGGCAAAGTATCAGGAACATCCGGTGAATTGTGGATTGCGAAACGGCGAAACGGGCAACTAAGTTTTAGAGCTGTGAAGGGCGTTTCAGTAGCGGAGAAAGTCGAGACTGTAGCTGAAGTGATTGGGCGATGAAAACGGCTGAAGTTAGGTGTCCCCTTTTCAAAGACTCGGTGATTGCCTGGTTCTCTTTGGTGATAAGGAAAGTGTCTTGTTTTCTTCTTGTTTTCTCCTTTTTTCTCCTTCTTTCCTGGGAAGCCGACAAACAGAATATAGCGTGTCGAAGAAAACCGCCGTGGGTAAGCTCGCGATAGAAAGAAGAAAAGATCCTGAAGAAAGCAAAAACATAACCGCCCGAATGAGAAAGATCGAACTCTCTGATTGCAAATTCTTTTTTTTTCCTGGCGTAGTTTGTCTTCAAATTGTCACGACAGTCGTGACTGGGGCCAGGCAACCCGACCCGCCCCTTTTCTCGCGTCGCGTGCAGTGCAGCACTCACAGTGCTCTCCGCACACGCCTGCTTTTGCTTTTAAAAGAAATGGGTATATATCTTGCTCGCCTCATGCACCTCCATCTCCATTTTGAACGTATTCAGCTCCTCCCTGATCTGCGCCGCCAACAACGGCGTCAAGCGCGCCGTCGTCGGGATCTCTCCGCGGCGATCATAGTCACCCTTGCACCAGGTGACGTGGTACACTGGTTTCTCGTTCCAATTGAGCTTCTTCGCTGGTGCGGGGGTAGCTGGAGTCGCGGCGTCACCAGAGGAAGGGCCCTCGAGGAAGAATGCGGGTGCAGCGGCTGCATTGGTGGCTGTGGTTTCGACGTTGCGGGGAGTTGAAGGAGCAGATGAGGGGGGTGTTTCGAAGCAGAAGTTGATGTCGAGCTGAGGAGGTGGGAAAGAGTCGTTGTTCTCGGAAGAAGTACTGCTTGTGCTGGTGGCGCTTGTGCTGCTGGTGTTGCTGCCTGCGGATGACTTGTTCTTGTGTTTGAGAATGCCCTTGGGAGGGAGGGATAGTGGTGGTTGTGGGGGCAGACCAAGAGCAGAGAGGGCGTCGGCGCGTTCGCGGTCGCCGCCTACTATTTGCTTGCGAGTGTCGTCTCGGTCGGTAGGACTTGGTGTGGCAGAGGCCCGTCTTGGCTTCTCGGCAACAGCATTGTGCAAGGCCGTACTTGCAGTGTCATCAGAAGTCGAAGCGGCGGTCTTATTCTCGCCCTCGACCGTGACCATAGAAACAGCAGGTTTGAGATCAGTCTTACCAGCGGAGGGTTTAGTCACGAAATCGACATTGATCTCGCGGTCAGCTCTGTCCTTGCCTCTTCTTCCTCGGAAGAGGCCCGCCAAACTGCGACCGCTCCTTCGTACACCGTTACCCATCTTGCGGATCATGACACTAGCGGAGCTTGCGGTGGAAGAGATGGAGACACGGTCAATGGTGGCAGCGCGACCGGGGAGTTGACGGGACGAATAAATATTCTCACCGAGGCCAGAGGCGGTTTGCGAGGCAGCAGCGGGCGATTCAGAGGCAGAGCGTAGATCTGAGGCAGTACCAAAGGAGAAGGCACGTCTGAGGCGGGACTTTTTTGAGGACTCCGGGGGAGGAGTTGGAGTTGGAGTGGGGACTGCATGGGGAGCAGCAGCAGTAGCAGCAGCCGCAGCAGGAGGATACGAGGCCTGCATTTGATTCGAAGTGGACTCCCGTTTTGATTGCTTGTTCATCTCTCTGTTCAGATCTCTGTATGAATCCCTTTTCGAGTCTTTTGACACATCTCTGGTCGAGTCTCTCTTGGGGTCTTTCATGGGGTCCCGTCTTGTGGCTGTAGCACTTGACAAGCGGTTCGGGATGTGAATGGACTGGGTGGGAGGCGAGGAGACTCGTTGAGGAGCAGGATGATGGTGGTGATGAGAATGAGCGTTGTGATGAGGAGGCTGCTGTCCGTGAGAAAGAGCGTGAGATTGAGCAGCAGGGTAGCCAGGAAGGTAATTGTTAGACTGAATTGAGTGTCTTGACGACCTTCTCTCCTGGATGGTCGGCCCAATGGGCTGAGGAGGAGGAGGAGGAGCAGCAGCAGCAGCAGACTGTCTTGCAACAAGAGTTGGATGATAATAGGATTGTGAAGGATAGTTCTGGTAGTTCTGGAGCGGCAAGGGCTGAGACTGAAACTGGGACTGGAACTGAGACTGAGACTGGTTGGGATAACCCTGAAAGTGATAGTCTGGCTGATAGTGGAAGGAGTGAGTCTGGGGTTGAGACAGAGGCTGCGGCTGCAGCTGAGGCTGAGAATAGAAATCAGATTGCGGCAGCAAAGTCAGCGAGGGATCGTGGTCGAACTCCATTGCGGGCAGGTCCCAGCTGCCCAAGCTGCGTCGTCTGTAACGCTTTGCGAGGGTGGAGGAGGAGCCCGAGGAGGCAGAAGTGGAGGAGGAAGGGCAATTGTTGGTTGAGGACGTTAGGAACCCTTGACCCGAGACGTGAGCTGCGGCGGGTGCTTGACTCGCAGCAGCGGCAGACGCAGACGCAGACGCAGACGCAGACGCAGACGCAGAAGCAGAAGCAGCAGCAGCCGCCGCCGCGGTGTGATGACGCTGATTGAGGGACGACTGAGGGTGTCGGCCAGCGGTGTCGACGCTGCCGCCTCTTGCGTGTCTGGTCGGGCGGTCGTTCTTGTCCATGAGGAGGAGGGAGGAGAGGTCAGTGTCAGACAGATCCTGTTTCTCGGAGCGTCTGGATCTCCTGTAGCGGTCCGGGGGGAGTCTTGGAGCAGCCATTGG
>JAGYIB010000144.1:0-14507 GCA_024244615.1 Ascosphaera pollenicola | reverse complement strand
GCGAAGGGACGTGTTGGACAACCATATCCACGAAGCCGGTCATGGGGCCGAAGAATTGCTCGCAAACAGCCTTCAACGTGCAGACGCGAGTGCGTGGAGAGGAGACCGAACTGGACCCAACGCTTGTACAAGTCAGGGGGCGGGGTACCCTCGAAACCACCGATATCCGACGCCCAGAAGGTGAAGCCGGAAAGCATGAGCGAAAGACCACCGCGGACGGACTCAGCCATGGCCTCGTAGGTAGACTCACAGTCACCGCCCCAGTGAACGGGGAACTGCTGGCCACCGGCAGTCGCAGAACGAGCGAAGAGGCAGCCATTGGACTTGCCGACTCTCTTGATCATATGCTCGTAGACGACCTTGTTGTAGAGGAAGGCATAGTAGTTGTGCATCCGGACGGGATCAGAGCCGTCATGGTAGACAACATCCTTGAAGGGGATACGCTCGCCGAAATCCGTCTCGAACGAATCAACACCCATATCCATTAGGCGGTCGAGCTGCTTGCAGAACCAAGCGCAAGCCTCGGGGTTAGTGAAGTCGACAACAGCCATACCAGCCTGCCAGAGATCCCATTGCCAGACAGAACCGTCGGTTCTCTTGATGAAATAGCCCTTCTCCTTACCCTCCCTGAAGAGGGGAGAGGCCTGGCCAACATAAGAGTTGATCCAGACGGAGATACGGAGACCACGCTCCTTAAGACGACGCATGTAGGCACCGGCATCGGGGAACATTTCAGTATCGAATTGGAAGTCGCACCACTGATAAGACTTCATCCAGAAGCAATCGAAGTGGAAGACGCCAAGAGGAATGTCACGCTTCTTGAATCCATCCAAGAATCCGCTAACGGTCTTCTCGTCATAGTTGGTGGTGAAGGAAGTGGTCAACCAGAGGTTGTAAGACCACGAAGGGGGAAGGGCAGGACGGCCGGTAAGCTGTGTGTAACGATCAAGGATGTCCTTGGGAGTGTTGCCCTGGATGACGAAATACTGAAGCTCCTCTCCGGCAATAGAGATGTTGACACGAGTAGTACGCTCCGACTGAATCTCCATGCTAACCTTGCCGGGGTTGTTGACGAAGACGCCATAGCCCCTGGAAGAGATATAGAACGGAATGTTCTTGTAGGCGAGTTCAGAAGACGTGCCGCCGTCTTCATTCCAGACATCGATGGTCTGGCCGTTCTTCTGGAAAGGACCGAATCGCTCACCGAGACCGTAGACCTTCTCATTGATGCCCAAATCGAGAGCAGCAAGCATGTGGCCCTGGCGGTTGATGAACTTGCCGTCAGAGAGCTTGGCGGTCTCGGGGCGGATGTCACGGACATAGCCAATTGATCTCCAGGAGTGGCCAGTCAACTTGCCCTTAGCACTCTTGAAATTGAAACGCAGATTGTTGCTGCTGGTATTAATGTCAAGGTCGAGAGGACCGCTGTTGTAGTTGAGCTTCTCAGCCTTAACATCGGTGATCTTCGCGTGATCGTCGCCGGTGGAGTTGAGCTGGAAGTGGGGGCCGTTGTCGTATTCGCCAGCCCAGTGGGTGAGCTTGACGCCAATAACGCCCTCGAGAGGAGAAGTAACCTCACAATTGACAGTGGCTGCAAAGAAGACAACCTCGTCAGTGCACGAAAGAATAAGAGGAGGCCAGAATGCTTCATGATAAACATACCAGAGTTGAGAGTATCACCACGAGAGAATTGCCTCTTGTTAAGGAGGAGCTCAGCGGTGCTTCCATCTACGTGGCTGCGCTCAACATTGTCCATCCAGTCGATTGTGACGCCCTCCTGCAATTAGATGCATCAGCAAGAGTTCACGACAACTTGTAGTTCGTTAAAATTACATACCTGGAGGAGCCACATTCCCTCGGTGAACTTCATCGTGCAAGCGCTGTTTTTCCCAAGAAGAAACAAGCTAGATTAGGGAAAAATTGGTCTGACAAGTGAGTTCAATTACGAGGAAAGCAAAGAGCAAGGAGATTGAACAACGAACCGGACGAGTCTTGCTATTTATTCCTCATCCTTGGCCTCTACAGCATAGAGGGAAGCGCCCAGCAGCAACGAGAGACAGCTTGTTACATGGCAGCCAGAGTTTTCCGCACCCACGGTCGGAATAGGCAGCAAATAGATAGATAAGGAGACGACGCAGAGAGAAAAGGAGAAGGTGAGTCGCAGCCAGCCGGCTAATTCAACGTGCGCTGCAGAGTCAGGCCATAGATGAACCTGCGCAACCTGAGGAAACCCGCAAGCTAGCACGAGCTTCGCCAAATAACGTTGTCCATGCGATAACCGAATCCCGCACTCGGTGTGGAGAACGACTGTCTGCAGTGTCCTCGCGCCCTCTGTTTGGGTTTGCTCTGCACATGATCATGCTGTTGACTTCAACGCAAAAGAAGCTCGTCATCGTGACTGCGGTACTAATGTCATCCGAGCACCTTGCACGCCTTAGCAATGGTTCGTTCTGTCTCTTTGCCATAACCCGCATGCTGCTGTTGTCGTCAATGTTGAAATCCCACGTGGAGTCTTGATCGTCTTCAATCTCCACGACGTTGAGCGTCCACGTTAGTCTGACATACAGTTTCATTCATCTGACATGCAATGTTATTTGATACGGTTTAGTGGGAGCGGATTTGAAGTATAGCCTGCCATGGCGGACTAAAAGGAACAAGTCACCCTGCTGGTGAAAGCAACAAGTTGACAACGATCGTCGACCCTGGACAGCGCGCACCCCAGAAAAAGCACAGTCACATTAGCCCGTCGTTCCTGAGGGCATTGCTTGGGGCTCTTGTGTCATGCATATACCGTGGAGAATGTGCTGGAGCTGCAAAATGGCAGCGAGACCACAAAGACATGTCTATGTATCTGTACACTCAATAATGACTCTCTCGTTAGCCATATTGAGAGCGTCTCGCAAGCTCCGCCACGGCTTACCCTTTACGGACTAGTGTTGCATCCACAAGGTCCCCCAATTATGGCACGCTAAACCTAAACCAGCTTAGCGCCGACGGTCATTCAGCTTTTGTCGTCGAAGTTAGTTTGAACGTCCGACTTCAACGTCCGAGCAGGATTCGCGCATCTTTTGTCGCCTCATATTCGATTCTTCACAATGTCATGCATGATTCCCGCCGTCGCAGACCATGGTCGCATGGTGAGCAGACGACTGCCCTGCAGAAGTTGCACGGCGGCGGGCGGACACTCGTGGTTTCCGAGAGGAAGCTTAGGTTCTCAGTGCCGCAGCGGTTGTGCCCGTTCCCGATGAAGAGCCAAACCCTGTGAGACAATGTTTTCCCGCTCTACCTGCCAGTGGGGGTTTTCCGCTTCATTCCCGCAGTAGCTTGTCTGTTCTACAGCAACAGCGCAAGGCGGAATGGATTTCGGAGCCACAATTCTCCAAAAGGAGCTTGAAGAAGAGAGCAGCGTCTAAAGGCCGTAAGTCTATGTTGGACTGATATGACATGGCTGGTCTTTGGCACAAAGGCGCATGATGAGCGGTCGGCATGTCAGGCCATCTGTATTGTCTTCGGCTAGGTTCAGGAGTGATGAGGTCTTGCTTTTGGCAACACATCTGACTTCCACGGTCGTCATGGGGAGCGTGGGCTCAGCGCAGAATCCTTCCTGTTTCGTTCTGCACCTGCAAGGTGCAGTCCATGACGTGTTGACTATGTCAACTTGTCGATGGCATGATGTATTGATCAGGCGTGAGCGGCGATGACCATCTTATACGAGCTTGAGCTTCGTCAAGGATCGTGAAGAACCCAAGCATTGAGACAAGGCACCTGCTTGAAATCATCTCAATGCCACGGCTACATATTGGGGGTCTAGTCGCTCTGCATCCAACGAGATTCCTCGACAAAGCCAATCAAGCCAGCCGGCATCAATTTATCTGCTTAAAGTTACCAGCAAACTTTCGGCATCTCCCCAGGAATTACATGAACGACGGTTTGGGCGGAGGAACACCTGATGTAGGGGTAGGTCGGCTGTGGTTCGACACCCGTGATCCATGCATTGGGACTTCAGCACTTCAGCTACTTGGACATGTTCCTGGCGGAAAATGCCGACCCCATGATCCTTGGCCAGTTTTGAAATCGACGCCTGGCAGGTGTCATCGGCTTTGGGCAGTTTTTCGTGGGGAATATGGGGGAAATCAAACGTCCACGGTTTGATCAGATCGTCTCATATCACGTCTCGCTATCATCTGACATCTCAAGAGTTATTTGTGCAGGCAGCGCAAAAGGAGCATTGCTTTATTTAAGGTCGCGTTCCCCTTACATCCTGACAAGAATCATCCAGCTCACTACTTCTCACTCATCATCAATTATCCATCTCTTCAAACTTAAGTTTCATATCAGAGCTGAGCTTGGCCATTCATCATGGGCAAGGCCTACATTGCTGCATTGGCTGCGTTCGCAGCCGTAGGGTCGTTCCTATTCGGTTACGACTCTGGAGTCATGACCAATGTCATTGCCTCCCCAAATTTCTTGGAATACTTCGACACAGATCCTGAGTCAGATATCATTGGTGCAATGAACTCCACCTTCTCAGGAGGCGGTAAGCATTCCTAGTCTTCATGTCCCTCGTCTTCTGTTTTGCATAAGCTAATCAACGGATAGCTGCCATCGGTGCTCTTTGTGGTGGTATCTTCTTGGATTGGCTGGGTCGTAAGATCTCTCTTCAGATCGGCGCCGTTATCGGTTTCGTTGGTGCTATCATCCAGTGTGCTGCTCAGAGTTTGGCCATGATGTTGGTCGGTCGTATCGTTGCTGGTTGGGCCGTCGGTCTACTCTCCATGTCTGTTCCTGTTTATCAGGCAGAGTGTGCCCATCCTAAGTCTCGCGGCTTCATCATTGGTCTAGCGCAGCAGATGATTGGTGTCGGTTTCATTATTTCTGGATGGACTGGTTACGGATGTAACCACGCTCCTGACAGCAGCACCTTCCAGTGGCGTTTCCCCCTCGGCTTCCAAGCCGTCCCTGCTGCTCTCTTGGCTATCGGCATGCCCTTCTTCCCCGAGTCTCCTCGTTTCCTCATCCGCAAGGACAGAACCGATGATGCCATGGCCGCTCTTCGCAGGCTCCACTTCGACGGAACCAACGAGGACTACATTCAACAGGAATTCGCCGAAATCAGTGAGGCTGCGCGGGCCGAGAGGAGTGTTACCCATAATCCCTGGGTTTCGATGTTCTCTGTTCCCCAGTGGAGAAAACGTCTCTTCCTCGCCATTGGCATTCAGGCCATGACGCAGACTACCGGTACCAACGTCATCAACTACTACCAGACTGTCATGTATCGCAATCTTGGTATTGAGGGCGATAACATCATTCTCATAGCCTGTTTCTATAACATGGTTGGACCCATCACCAACGTCTTCTTCATCACGCTTTTGGTTGACAAAGTCGGTCGTCGTCGCCCTCTCCTCTTCGGCTGTCTTGCGATTGCCACTTGTCTGCTTCTCGAGTCCTGTGTCAACTCTACGAACGTCGATGGTGATAAGAAGGTTGCCTCCGGATTCGGTATCCTGTTCATCTGGCTCGTGTCGGTCTTCTTCTCTCTGTCCTTCGGTCCTATCTCATGGACATACATGTCTGAGGTTATTCCTTCTCAAATCCGTGGTACCGGTTCTGCATTCGCTACTGGCATCGGCAACTGGGGTGTCGGTGTCATGTGGTCTCAGGTCTCTCCTAAGGGTTTGGGCAAGTTGGGCTGGAAGTACTACTTCGTCTTCTTCGCGTGCAACATTGCTCTCACCTTCCCATGCCTTTACTTCTTCTTCCCCGAGACTAAGCAGAAGACTCTCGAGGAGATCGATGACTTGTTCGGCGGTCGTGTCGATTTGGACGGACATCTCAACCCGGTGGCCCCAGAAAAGGACGTTACTGAGTACGTCCAGGAGTCCAAAACTCAGGAGGTCTAAATTGTTACTATATCATTGACTCCATGTTCTTTATTCCCTTTGTTCAGGTTGGAAAGTCATGGACTGTCATAAAATTTTCTCCTCGTCTGATGTCCAATTTGTCTTTTTATGGACAGCAGCAGGTTTATATCATTCCCGCACTGTCAATTGCTTCTTGGATTCCCCCTTGTTAATTCGTCCACGGACAAAAAATACCATCTTAATACCAATTTCCTATCATACCAATAACAGAACACGTTCAAGGCTGGTTGAACTTCAAAAAGGTTCTTTTTTCCCAATTCATCGTGCCACATATAAGGTCAAGGCAGCTTGAGTATTGTTATTTGCTCTACAATTCCATGCTTTGACCATCGGCATATATACCAGTGTACCAGCCTCGAAACCCGCACTACGCGGAAGTACATATTGCGCCAATCTGGCCGTTCAACGGCAACGATGAAGCAACCGGGGTATCCGTAATTAAGCTCAATCTAAGTACGGATACAGTCAGTCCTCGATAAATGTAACGAAAGTTGGCAAAAAATAGTGGTTACAATAAGGGGTTGTTACAATTATCGCGTACACAGAAAGTCCCCCAAGCTGCCCATCTGGCTTGGATGCACCCTAATTTGGTAGGTGATGCCCCATATTTCAGGCATCAAACCACACATACAACCAAAATTATTCGTTATAACAAGGATTTATGGGTCCAAATACACTTAAGAGTAACTCAGGCAGGCAGATTTGATGTAACTTTCATATATCGAGGTCATTGTAACTTCCCATACAAAATCAAAGTGGGCAGAGAAAATGGTTGCAATTATCAAGGATTACATTTACAGTGGGTTACAATTATCGCGGACTGACTGTATACAAGTGCGGAAAACGCAAATTTGGGTTGCCCCCGTCGTCCCACCCCGAGCGGGTGGAACTTACCCCAGTTTGACCCGCCTGAGCGTAAAATCAGAACTTTTGTTAAGAGAGGCCAAATCTAAGGCCATTTTCCGGGGCCAAGACTCTACAGATCAGTGATATTCTCAACAACAGAGCAGTATCCTGGTGAGATATGATCGCTCATAGTCTAGAGTGTATGGAAGGGCCCTCTTGAGTAGGAGCTCAAGTTCAAGCTCCTCACGGTGCTGAAAGTGTAGGGGGAGACACCATCTGCATGTTGAAGTAGACTCCAATTGAGTCCAGGAAGTACAAATATTCATACCATCCACAGCAACAACTTTAGCTTCTTTACAGTTAGCTTCTTTATAGCTATCTGAGCTTGCTGCTTGCTGCTATAGTCTGATATTGCCTCCGAGTCACTTAAGAACTCATCTCTCATCATGGTTGTTGTGTACATCGTTTTCCCTCTGTCAGTCACTATCGTGTCAATTGTTGCTGGCATTGAGATCGTACAAGGGAACGGGAAATAGGTATGAAGATAGTGATTGATAATGTCTGCTGACAGTGTGCGAAAGTAGATGTGTCTGTCTTCCTTCGCTTGATGCATGTTCGTTGCAGTCTGCCACTGGCACTGTCTGTTGCAGTAGGGACTAGTACGGGCATGGTTCTGCCACTGCCTCTGGAATACGCGATCATGGCTTCAAGAGATAAAAAATGAAGTGCAAAAGCATGGGGCAAGAATGTTAACAGACACTGATGGAAAACCGAGATTGAAAAAAAAAGAAATCAGAATTGTACTTGCATCATCCGTGAATCGAACACGGGCCTCATCGATGGCAACGATGAATTCTACCACTAGACCAATGATGCTTGTTTTTATTGATTTTTCACTATTTCACTCAACATCGACACCTTCTCAAAACACCTCAAATCGCCTCAAAACGATCCAATTCTCCTGACTCCAGAGCAGATCACCATGGCCAACGGCATATTTGTTGTTTCAATGAGGAACCCCATGGCACAACGGTGACGTGTACACAGCCTCACCGGCCCTCGGTCGACTTATCGCCGCAGCATCATCACTCTCGATTCGGCTTGGAAGCCGAAGTCAAGAGCGTGACCAGGAGGAATGCCTCAACCCCCTTTTTGTCCGAATCATCAAACGGCGCGTACAATATCTAGTCTGTCACTAGGACCGATCAATTGACCACTTTGTCTCATCTAATTTGTTGAAATGTGAGACACGCAACGCCGTAGGTATTTGGGCAGTCAGCCAGCTGGGCATGCCTCCATTCCAGCCAAGAGTAAACAAAAAAGACATCAGAGAGATCGATGACCAGGTCCAGTTCGTGACTTGTTTTTTTTTGTGTCGTACTAGTTAATTGTCGTATATCCAAGTACACTAGACGATCGACCGCCCGTCCTTTCAAAAGGATATTACACAATGACATGAAAGGCCAGAAGGCAAGAAAAGACCCTAGAAAAATCTAGACCCTGTAGCTCGATACGGCCAGGTTAGTTGTCCTCATTATCTGATCGTTATTTCTGACTTCGCCCGTGATCGTCGTCGTGTTCTTCCCGGCCTCAGTATCACTCACGACGAACGTTTCCCCTCCCCACGGCCCTTCGCCCTTGTCATGGCGGTGCATTTGTGCATAGACATTCCCCATTTCGATCTGCCCTTGCTCGTCGGAGCGTATGTAGCCGTTGCTACGCTGGAGTTGACGACGAGGCCCGCTTATTTCCTCGTGGGAGCCGTTCGATTTCCCAAGCAGGTTCGGCAAGTATACAGAAATAAGGGCCTTTAGCGACGGACCGCATGCCGCTGCAATGGCCCCGCTCTCTTCGATGACTGAGGAAGCGAAAGCGATGCTGTATGTGAAGTCCTTGCGCGGTGGGCCGCTTGGATAGAACATCTCCCATAACATATGCAATCGATAGCCTCCGACACATGTTGATCTTGTCTTTTGAATCAGTTTTGCTCATGCATTGGGATATTAGAGAAAAGGGGTGGCTGCGGTCGACAAGGGACATCACTCACATCAGGCCGAGACAAAGGATGAAGCATATGGCTATCTTCTTTCTGGTTGCCAGCTGCAATGGCCATGTAATGATCACGGGTATCACCAACACGAGCAGATCAGTGAAGATGTTCAAGGCAGCAGTGATCACGAAGAAGGGAGGGGCATCTATGCAATGGCCTCCCTCGATCGACTTGTCCCACTCGAACGCGACTGGGGTGCACTGGAATATGTCCGCGAACAAGATGGCGATTGCTATACCCACGGTGAGAACCATCGTTGTCCACCATAGACAGACAACTATCTTACTGCGGCTATCAATTCGTCGGAGGAACATGAGGACGGAGACTTTGACGAATGTTAATGCAGGATTGTATAGCACTTGGTTGACGAAAATCCACTGAGGGTAAGCAGTCAATATCCTTGCGCATCCATTGCTTCGTGAAGTTTGACTATGATCGACGGCAGAGCTTCATTTACCTTGTTCTGTTTTAACACGTCCTCTGGAGACAGGGGTGGGACATCCCAGATATGAATCCCAACATAGCCGATTTTTATGTCTAACGAAAGCGCAGATGAGTATATCCTCATGCCTGATTCACTGGTGCATGGTGCATGGAAAGAAAATAAGGGATGGTACCACATACAAATGACTGAGGCTACAGTCTGCCCAAGTGTGAGAATCTAAAGCTGTTGTTAGAACCGTTGCTGCTGCAGAACATGGATAGAAATAAACTAACGTAGGCGATTAGAATCAGCCAGTCATCTAGAGCATGTCAGCGATGTCCGATGCAGCTTCAATCGAAAAAAAAAATATTCCAAAATGGATGACTAGCTAAGGGGTCCAATCCTACCTGAACGAAACCGTCGCTGTGATAGTAGACGACTCCATGCACGAAGCACCATCAGCACACCTGCAAACGCTGTGAGGCCGATTGAAAGGCCGAGGGCTAGTCTCTGGTGGCATCTGTCGACCATGATTCTGAGACTTGAAACCGCGTTGGAGCACCGTGGCACATTGCCTATGATGTGCGATGAGGTCTGAAATAAAGGGAGGAATTGGCTGGTTGAGCAAAGACTAACTCGACAAGGGTGGCTGCACCTTGGGGGGAGGCTGCGATCTTTATCAGGGTGAGATATTTCTTTTCAATCCCAAAGCATCCCCAGGCATTGGGAGTTCGGGCCCGCCGAGCCCATTGATTTGTCTAGATCTTTTTTATAGAAAAAAGACACCGACGTCAGGAGTCATGTCCCGTTGAGCGAAACAGGGAAAGGAGTGAAGGTGGCAGCAGATGTAGTATATCTATCTCGTCGATTCTGACTCAATCATCCATGTCTTAGAGAAGCAGGACAGACTCATACGAGCCATCGTGCTGGATCTCATATCCGTGGAAAACGAGGAGGCTGATCCTTGAGCTGCGCTGTGCTGCAACGTGCTCGGCAGCTTGATCCTCTCAATCCTTTAGATCGGGTCCCTTACAGGCAATTTTAGTCAAGTGGCGACGTTGCTTCTTCTCCTGCAGAGCGGCGCTCATCTCCTGTATGGCCCGGTGGCTCCCCTTCATCGTGTTCAGAGGAGGAACTGACAATATGCAGGCGTAAACTTGCATGTACAGATCACTCGCAAGCACTGGAGCTATCCACTCCCTCGACTTGGATCTCACGCCATCAATGATGACGGCCGTGGACATGGCTGAAGTATGGTTTAGTGAGAAGCTTGTCCGCATTCTCGAAGCTCCATATTGACCAACATCCAAGCTTCGAAGCTTGCCTGCGCTCATGCAGAAGAAAAAGGATGAAAGGAGCAGGGGAGCAGCAGCAGTCATTGGGCCAACGGTCAGAAGCCAGAAGTCAACGGCGTCGGCTCTACCGTTCGTGTTCGGCTGCGTGGTTGGATGGAGGACCGGCAGACCAGAGGAGACTCAAGTGCCGGCGGTACCTGTGGGGGAGATCTACATACCATGGGGCGTTTGATTTCCAGATATGATAATAGCGATTCGAGAAGCCACATCTGGAAAAGAAGCGCCCAAGAAACGCCCATGGAGCAAGATTACCAGTTCGAGGAGGTCCGGTCGGTCGTTTCAAACCAAACGCCTCATGGCTTGGAATCATCGCGGCAACGATCTCGGTCAAGCTGTCGGGTGCCAATTTGCCCTGCACGCCTGAGACGATCATGAGGTTGCATTTGCATCGCCGTTATCATGATCATCGCGATCATCGCAATCATCACCCTCACCATCTTCATATCCATTCGCTTGAGGCTGAGATTACTTCGAGGGATATCTGACGCCTTCGGAATGACCTCCCATCATCATCAATTTCGCGACTACAACCCAAGTGAAATCACCCTCTTGGGGTCCTCCACGATGTGGAGAAAGAAGGCTTGATTGAAGGATATTTCGAACTCTGGGCCGTTCTTTCGTCCGGAGCTGCTATCCTTCGGGTCTTCCCACCCCACTGCACTGTTCTTCATTGGAACCGGGCAGTAGCTTCAATCACGAAGGGGGAGAGGCAGGGCACCACAGCGGCGACAGACTTGTTTCTTAGCTGCTTTTCACCGAGTTATAGTGGCTTGGTCAGTTATATTGAGGCGAAATGCTGCCAAGCTCTTTATGAGCGAGCCATTGCGCTCTTACTCCTGTTTTTTTGAAGATTTCAAGAGGGAGAAAACAGCAAGAAAATCGAGGTTTACGGTGCAAATCTTCGTTGGAAGACGTTCTGTCAAAAATGAAGCTTTCTACCTTCACGCACGGCCAAGCTCTACTGCTGGCTGCATCCCTGCATACGGTCCAGGCATCACTTACCCCTGTCCAAGAGAGAGTCAGCCCTGACTCACCCGCCGGAATCCCCTTGAGTTGCCCAGAAACAATCCAATTGACAAAGTCATCCCTGGGCTCGCTACCAAAGCACATCGACGCCAAAACGGCCTCCTACTTTGCTTTTGCGGACGGCCATTCCGCCAAGTCGGACGTCAAGTGCAAAGTTGCTCCAGGCGACACGGACTGGCCATCAGATGATGTATGGGCTGCCTTTGACAGCCTGTTGGGCGAGAAGCTCATCAAGACCGTGCCAAGCGCTTCTCCTTGCTACCCTGGTTGGGGTGATCAGGACTCAGAGGAGTGTGCCAGCATCAGTCAAAATTGGAACGATTCGGCTTTCCAGTAAGCTTTCCTCTCGTAGATTCTAGATCCTTAGCTTTGTGCTAGAAAATCGATGGAACGGAACTTGAAGCTAACATGCAGATTACAGTATTGCAGACCCAGCCTCCATCCAATCTCCCATCTACCAGGGCAGGACGTGTCTTCCTACTGGCTTGAATGTCACTGACACATGTACCCTTGGAGGATTTCCCAGCTACGTCGTCAATGCCAGCAGCGTAGCGGACGTTCAGCTTGCTGTCAACTTCGCTCGTAATGCAAACCTTCGTCTTGTCGTCAAGAACACTGGCCATGACTTCCTTGGCAAGTCGACCGGTAAGGATGCATTGAGCATCTGGACCCATCACCTCAAGTCCATCAACTATGTCCCTGACTACAATACCAGCCTTTACACCGGGCCCGTCGTCAAGGCTGGCAGTGGTAACCTAGCGTTTGAGCTTTATGAGTTCGCGAACAAAAATAATTTCTCTCTTGTTGGCGGCGAGGGTGAAACCGTTGGTGTTACGGGTGGTTATATCCTTGGGGGCGGACATTCTCCCCTCAGCTGTATCTATGGTCTTGCGGCTGACCAGGTCATTGCCTTCGAGGTTGTTCTTCCTAATGGCACTTTCACCACTGTGACGCAAGAGACCAATCCTGACTTGTTTTGGGCCTTGCGTGGTGGCGGTCTCGCGTCTGTTGGAGTCGTTACTTCGGCCATTATCAAGGTACATCCCCAGATTGGAGTGACCGTCTCCCAGTTCTCCTTCGGCACGTCCGACAAGGTCGACGCCGATACGTTCTTCAAGGCTCTTCGCGCATACTATACTCATTTTGAGGAGTACACCAATGCTGGAACATACACCTACTTCTGGATCATGCCCGTGGGCAAGGATCAATACACTTTCCTCTTCCACCCCTTTTTCGCCGTGAACCACACCGTCGAACAATTCAACACCCTCGTCAACCCCTGGCTCCAAGAACTCAAAGATCTCGGCATCGACGTCACCCCCAATTCAACATACTACGACAACTACTACGACGCCTGGAAAGCAGCGTTTCCCCTTGAAGGCGCCGGCTTCACAACAATGCAGACCGGTTCGCGTCTCTTCCCGCGCGAGAACTTCGTCAACGAGACTCTCCTCGACGCAACCCTCGCCGCCCATAGAAAGACTCTCGAGAAGGGAGCCGTGATCCTTGCCTTCCAGATGAAGGCCGACTTGCCAGCAGGTGTTCCCGAGAACGCAGCTAACACTGCTCTGCGCAGCATGCGCATGCATGCCATTTCCTCAGTGTCATGGGACCAGGACGCCAGCAACACGGATATTCTGGGCAAGATGGAGTGGTTCAGGGACGAGATCCTCGGGGAATGGCGCAAGGTGACTCCCGGCGGTGGTGCGTACATGTCTGAGGCGCATATACTGGAACCGAATTGGCAGGAGTCGTTCTACGGGTCGAACTACGCGCGCTTGTATAAGTTGAAGCAGGAGTATGATCCTGATATGGTGCTCTATGCTCCTAAGTGTGTGGGCAGTGAGAATTGGAAGGTTGATTCGGCGGACGGATTGCCTGATCAGAACGGTAGGCTTTGCCGTGTCTGAGCTGCCGTGCCCTTTTCTCATTCTTCGACGTGGCGGATGTCAAAACAGCCAATATAGATGCTGATCACACTCATTTCAATACTTTCTTGTCATCATATCACCTTATCAAACCGCTAGAATAATACTGTCCAAAAAACTGTACATCTGTATATTACAATCACACCTAGTCCAAGAACAAGCCGAAGCAAATCTTCTCAAATGTCTCTGGCTTACCACAACAGACGAGAGAGAGAGAGGCTTGAACGCCGTCTTCACGAGAGGTCACACCTCGACGAATTTCTGAACAGCCACAGCCATGGCATACATCACACACTTCAGGGAGCGGTCCAGGCACGGTGCCGCGCCTTTTCTACCGTGGCTCAACAAGCCGTTGGAGGCACCACCAGTGCGAAGAATGTTCGCTGTGGGGAGATGAGACATGGTGCCTGTCCTGGCTGGGATCATCGGCGAGACCCGAGAGGACGATGACCAGGAGGAAGAATGACTCTTGAGCGAAGCGATCAGCCTGTTCGAGGTTCTACGAACTGAACTGACTTGGCGGACGTGAAGCCGAATTCGCCTCCTCTTGTCGTTGCTCGACTACTACGCACGGTGGATCAAGATGTCGATGACGATGGATGCCTCCACAGGCTGGCATTGACTTGACGCATTGACAGCTGAAACCCTTAAGTGCCTGAAACAGCCTTTGGGCGCAATTGGCTTTTCATCGAGATCTGCATCTACAACACGACGTTCTTGGAGCAGAAGAAGATACGGATAGATTCGAGTGATCAGAAACATGAGACGCGGTCGCATTCAGCACTGTCTGACTGATCGATCACCGAGACAATATGGAGGCACGCATGCGTCCATGACGGTAAATCTGCCGCTACGAAGACAAAAACACAGCTAACATCTCTTCCCAGGTCAAAGAAGAAACAAAAAAGCCCCATCAATACCAAGGGCTCAGCTGAAGATGGGCAGTGTCATGCATAC
>JAGYIB010000143.1:0-14524 GCA_024244615.1 Ascosphaera pollenicola | reverse complement strand
ATATACAGGATACAAAACGGGTGACATTAACACCTCCGCGGAGACCACAAATATCATGGATTCAGGCCAAAACGAGGTTGCGTTCTAGAAATTCTCCCGCTCATACAATCGCTGTTGCTTGAGTCGATGGAGAAGAACAAGGGAACTCACTGTCTGCTGCGTTGTACTGCAGCAGCTTGCTGCCATCTCTCCATCAATTTGGCCAGCGGTATGTCATCCTCATCACCCAGATCAACTTCTTCATCAACTCCGAAGTCTCTCAATCTTTCGCCTTCCGAATTCGTCCAATGTTCAAGGTCTTCCTCAGAAGAGACTTCCGACCCTGAGTAAGCGTCGTCCAATACATCGTCAGTTTTAGGTGCTCTGGGTCCTGTGTCATAATTAGACGGAACGATTCTTCGGCGTAATAGATCCTGTTGTTGACGACGTCTGAAGGCCTCCATGCGAGATTGTGGGTCATCAGAGGGCTCTAAGTAAGTAAAGGCTTCATCTTCTGTAGGTATGAACCGAGACTTGGCCATCCGTTCTGGATCCGGAGGAGGCCATGTTACATTGTCGTCTGCTGGACGTTCAGTAATTGATGTCTCAAGAAAAGGTACCGTAGTTCCAGCTTACCCTCGAACCCATTCGTCTCAAAAAAGACCCCCTTATTCCACGAAGGAACATCGGAAAACGGCCAAAACCATCTCAGCACCTATGTACATTCGTCAGTTCTGCATCCACCGGCACCAGTTTAAGAAGCATGTGTACTAACATTGGCACTGCCTCCCATTGCTTCCTTCACGTTCTTGAAAAACCCAAGATCATAGGGGAATTCCTGCTTTCGTATACGAATCTGAGTCCCATCCGGCGCAGATAGGTATCCTCCGGATGCACGAGCACGTCGCACAAGCATCTCATGACGCTCAATTTCCCAAGACTCGATGGTAGTCATATTCTGCACACACAACCACAATGTCCGTAAAAGCAGAATTGACAACATCGTCAGTGCCAGCGTGTTGAGCGTAACCAGTATGAAAAGATGGGCCAGCTGGAACACTGAAGGGCCCAGGTACTTCAAAGATGCCACCCCATAGGCAAGATGTCAGTGAGAGTCCATTTCTCATGAAGAGTTAGACTTACGCTCGGCATAGTGCGATCGTGCCATATCTCTAAGACTCGAATGTACAGAAGGTGCTCATGGTACGCCAAACCAACGACATCGTAGAAGACGAAGCGCAGAAAGTGAGGATAGGTGAAATGTGAAACGCAATTAGCAGTCCAAGGACAATGGTGGTCCATCTTCGGTATGCATCTTGTCAAATTTTATCAGTATTGCGCTTCCTCTTTCAGCTTCACATGGCAAGTTCTTGAGGACTATCCTACTTATTGCAAGTCTTGCAGTGATGGGCTCGCGGCGGCTTGATCAAATTGCACCGTCGACACCACCTGAGCCGGTCTGTGCCCGTCATTCCAGACCCCCCAGGCGTTTTTGCCGGGGGAAGAGCGTCCACCCATTCTGGTGGCACAATGCCAGGGTCCGTGGTGCATGCCTTGTAGTACGACACCCAGATACACGCTGCTAACAGATTCGCCTTGATGGTCTGGTCCCGCGTGAGAGGATGCGGTGCGATGTACAAGTATAACATCTGAGACGAATATGCGAGGAACGCTATGAGCAGCGAAACCGCAGGAACCGCGAGCCTTGATATATCAAGCATCGTCACAAATCTCCACTTGCCTTTTCGCATCCGACCTCTTCGAGGCCTGTTGCAGGGACTTATACAGTGGGAGATTGCTTGGGCTGACTTGATATCGCTCGATGGTGATAGTACGTAGCAGACAGTGGTCAGCACGAAGGCCGGCACGCGGTTATGATTCTCCGGACGCCTTGCACGACGACGAGCCCCTTTTCCAACGTCAACCCCTGACATCGACGACCTATACGAAGAGAAGACTGCGATCAGACTCGCGGGTCGTTTCAAGAAGACACTCAAGGGCAAGGTTGAAAGTGCACTCGCATTATGTCCATCGCGCTACTTCCCCAAGAAGCAGCCAGGGCCATTGGCTCTATATCTGCACTTTATGACTCTTGCTCCGTCATAAAGGAACTAGTCGACAATGCTCTAGATGCCGAAGCAACCTCAATTTCTATTGAGATAAGTGAGAATACTTTGGATACAGTTGTGGTCAAAGATAACGGCACCGGCATTTCTGCGGAGGGCAGGGATCTGGTATGCCGACCTAACTGTACTAGCAAGTTGCAGGACGTCGGGGACTTGAGAAGAGTCGGCGCCCATTCGCTTGGGTTTAGAGGACTCGCAATGTCAAGTATCGCAGAGACGTGTGAGGTAGTGACGGTCACCACTCGAACCCGGCAGAAAGCCGTGGGTGCAATTCTCTCATTTCGTCGTGATGGTACCCTCATAGGGTATGCGGGTCTTCACGCTTTTCCTTCCTGACATCGTGTCTGCTGACAATACTTCAGCGAAGACAAGATAGCCCATCCGGTTGGAACAACTGTTCGACTGAAAGGGTTTCTGACACGTCTACCGGTGCGGAGACAGGTTATGCTGAAACGTGCCTCCAGCACAATTGTCCGCATAACCGAGCTTGTCAAAGCATACTCGCTTGCACGCCTGTCTATCAGGTTCTCCCTAAGGGCGATGAACTCAAAATCAAACAGCCCCTGGACATATGCGCCCATAGGTCCATACTCACATGCCGACGCAGTACTCAATGTCTGCGGAAAAGATATCGTTAACCAGTGTGACTGCTTTTCCTGGCCAGAACAGGTGTCTGAGGATGGAACATCAGCGCGTCTGATTGCGCTTCTTCCCAGAATTGATGCAGGTAAGACCTCAAATCAAAGATATATAGTACGCTGCTGAGTATCACAGACATCAAGAAGGCGACTGGCTCTCAATACATCTCAGTCGATGGACGGCCTCTCGCATCTAATCGTGGTATTGCAAAGGCCCTGATCAAATCTTTAAACACTCATTTCCGCGGTGCACGTCAGCGAGAAGGCCTTGTTATTCCAAGTGGGAAGCAATTCATCTGCCTTCATATCTCTAACCCGCCAAGCGAGTATGATGCCAACGTTGAGCCTGCGAAAGACGATCTTGTTTTCTCGGATGAGCCAGCAGTCCTTGCTTTGGCTGAGGAAGCATTCCGTCAATTCTACGGACAACCGGCGGATGTTTGCACCGGTGACCTCAACTCAAAGCAGCAAGTGGAGAGACTCGCTATCGACGATGGTAGCAGCATAAGCAAGTGCGTAGCTACACCCTCCAAGCATCCGAATGGAAGGCGTTACAATGTTGCCCCCAGACCAGAAACTCAAAACTCAGGCATTGCTCAACAAGCGTCTCCATTCTCGATGATGACTCCTTCGAGAATCACTAGATCCGCTGTACCGGCCTGTGATAGCCCAGGAAGATTGGCCTTGCGGGACCAAGGACCACATCGATTGACAAGAGACACCATGCGCATGAAGCGTCCAGGCCGGGAGGACATGCCCGGATCTTCATCCGCAGATTCTATCTTAGTCAGAGGCCGGAGCCCTGCAAGGGCAACAAGCGCCCAGTTGACTGGCGCGATCGATCAATGGCTTCGACATGAACGCCATATGCCACACGATTCTCATGCCGGGACAATGATAGAAAGCCCCATGGACGAGATGGATCTTGATAACCATTTGTTGAGCCAAATCGGTAGCGTTGGCAGAACTCATGACGAGCAAGCTCAATTGCATAGTTCAAGGCCACTAGCAACCTGCGAATCTCCAGTATCCCGGCTTACTGACGAGAACCAACAGCAGGGCGTGACATCGCTGCAAATGCAAAGCTGCCGTGTCGTCCCTCGTCAACGTGGAGCTGCACTGACCGACCAGTATGGCAAAAGTATATCACTTCCATCCTCGACTCCTCGCGGTGATAAAACCCGCGAAAGAGAGATCGTGGCAAAATCTCCCCTTGCTGCTTTGCCCACACCATTGATTACTCCAGGAAAACTGCGACAGTCTGAGCTCAATGAGTGGTATGGTGCACGCCAAGCAACCGGGTTTGGTGTACCACAGATTGTATCACCGACACGAGAGCCAGCACGCGACGAAGATGACGACGAATTCGACACCACAGGTTTTGCGATCAAGTTCTCAGATAGCGAAAAGGAGATAGCGTTTCGTTTCAGCATTTTGCGCAAGACCGACGGTTACTCTGCTTCTTGTGCGCACATGAGCGATATAGCATCACAACTCGACTCGACAGAAGCACTGCGGTACTGGTCAAGTCGCCTCTGTTCGTTCATGAAAGAGAATTACTGTTTCGAAAATGCGGTCAGTGGAGAATCGTCCTCCTGTCGAGATGTCATTCAAAAGTTCATCCGTGATCAAAAAGCTCGCTAAACGCTTTTGAGATGCGCCTATGGTTCGCCCTGTGATCGTCATCCATTATGCATCTGGCCGATAGCTTTACTGACACAAGGCCAAGTCAGTTTCACCGCATGATCTCGATTGAGCTATATTAGTATGCTGTGTCTTTAGCCTTCCTCGTGTGCAAATTCTATATAAGCACAGTATAATCTCTGATTAGTGCGACAATGAATGACTGCTTCACATATTCTCATGTGTAGAAATGCCAGTCTCTGTTGTCAATAGTTGACAACAGAGTGGGATATATATATGCGCGATAAAGGGGTTCACTTGAAAAGAAGAATATCACACCCTATCTTCGTCGTAATCAAGTGGCTCAGGGACGGGCGGCGGGAACGGCTCAGTCGACACCGACGATAACGAACGGTTTGTAGCCGGCCGTGAACCGTGAGTGCCAACCAAGTCGAAAGCAGCAGAGTCATCATTCGGAGTCACAGACTCCTCCGGTTCGTTCAACGCTTTGTGTCGAGGTTGCCTCTGCGCCGCCTTGCGCGTCTTATTGATATTCAATTCATTTTTTGCTGCCGCTCCTTCTTCGTCATTCGTGATGTGTTCAACAGATGACATTGTCCCGTCAAATAGAGGTGACCCGGACCTTTTCACTGATCGTGCAGGTTGTTGGTGTGGCTTGCTTCTGTCGCTGCTTTCCTGTGTTGCCAACGACAGGTCTGATGCAGAATGCCGCGTAGAAGTGGCGTTACTCAAGGAGTCAAAAGTCAAGCCTGTGTTCCTCCTATCTAGAGCCAATGCGAAGGAGTCATCAAGGGGGATTGCGTCCGCTTGCTCTTCGTCGCTCGGTATTAGGTCGCCACGTGAACTTAAAGAATTTGTTGTTCCCTGTGAAGACTGCGTACTGCTGCGATGACGAGGAGATCGCATATCAGATGGGCCATGATCGGACTCATCGTCGCTGTCACCTAGTAAAGGCTCTTCCTCGCCACGACCATTGCGATGGGGGGATGTGCTCTTGCAAATCGGCAGCAGAAGGCCGGTACTTAATACCCCGCGACCCGAGTCGCCATGGAAGTCTGTCCAGGAAGCCGAGAACAGAGGAGGTAGGAATGAGAGTCGGGTCCTGCGTCTCATCTCCATGGACCTCCATATTTTTTCGGCCGCTGCGGGCGGCCCCATAACTCATTCGCCTATGGCGGCCAGGCTGAGACGTCCTGCTCCCTGACCCTGCCAGCAAGCGATCAAGTTCATCGCCGCCCCATCCAAAGATAGTATCGCGGGCATCTTCATCGTAATCCCAATCATCGTAGAAGCCAAAATTGCGCTCCACTCGAGCGAGGGAACGGCCACGTCGTCGGCGCTGCAGCAAGTCACCGGGAGAGCATGAGCATGACGTCGCGCAGCATGAACCAAGACAGCTGCTCAAGCTTGCAAAACAGGGCTGGATGAAGTTGCGTGAAAAGTTGTATATTCCGACTTGAGCGGTTTCATTTGCGAACTCAATGTTCTGCGAGATCTGATTGATCGTCTGGCGGATTCGCGGGTCGTTTGGGCGCATCATGATGGCTTGTAATTGACAGAGTGGGTTGTCCAGTCTCTCTTGCGGCAGATGGAGTCCGTGATAGGAGCAGTAGTGGTAGGTACCGACCGATATAAGCAAGAGTTGGCCAACTGGTAGTAGAGCACGCAGGCTGCAGCTTAACGGCGCGGAGAAGCTGGTACAGCGGCAACAGGAAGAACGGAAGAGGCAGTTAAGTAGTTCACTGCGGGTTCGTTTCAAGTAACAGATGATGATGATGATGATGATGATGATGATGATGATGAATGAATGAATGAATGAATGATGGAGTTGACGGATGATACCCTGCTCATCGGCCCATCTGCTCATCTGCTCACCACGGCTCGGGGAAGGCTGCTCGGTACAATCACAGGTATATCGTTGATCTCCAGGCTGGAACCTCGTATGATCTTCAATGCGCTGCACTTCTTTCTTGTTGTCTGTCTGTCTGTCTGTCTGTCTGTCTCTCCTTTCCTCCTTTTCACTCTTTGCCTCATCCCGCTTCCCCCCATGTGAAACAGCCGTTAGCTAACAGGCAGCGTTGCCGCTCAGACCTTCCTCCTCCGCCGCCTCTCAGGGCCCGTGGTGCGGGTGCAGGTGCCAAGGATCCTCGTACTGCAACCCAATGCACCCGTCCACCCTGTGGCATGGCAAGACACCGTCAGGATGCCCCCAGCTCGAGAGATCTCTGGGTCGTTGCAGGAGGCAGACAAGAGGGTGGCTTCGTTTGACCTGAGGCCGTCGACAGGTCGAAACAGTCGATGTTGATGACTCGGTTATTTGGCTGTTTGAAGCTTAGCGTTGACCCAAATGCAGGCTGTATGACTGCTGGATCTCTCGACCCGTCCGATCTACTACTACTACCATCGTCTTGATTGATCTAGACAAACAAGACCCCTTTAAGAGGACGTTCGTGTGTACAGTCAAGCTTTCACTGATATGCCACACTATATACGCTTCCTGAAACCTCCCCAGCAGGTGCAGGCGCACCGTGGCAATCTCAACATCAACTGTCTCATCACTATCACCAATGACTTAGGAGATGACTTATTATGGGAGAGCGTTCCCCTAACTGCTATACTCTTGGTTGAGGATGCTCAAACATCCACCCCGCTTGTCAAGACAGAGCTTGTTTGGCAACCAGGTGCAAGAGAACTTCCTATCAGCTTCGGGCCTGTGAAATCAGTGCCTCGATCTTCGGAGTTCAGAGTCTACGTTGCTATGGGACCGAACGCAAATGCCAGTGCTGGCTCATTGGTCGAGTTTGCTGTCCCTCCCGTTATCGCTGCCTGGAGCGCAAGATTCGGAGGTGCGTCCAATACGAAAGCACAAAAGCTCGTGGGACGAAAGTTCCGCCCGGGTGTTGGCCCTCCGCTGGCGATCTGGGAGGAAACGGGTGAAAGCATTGCAAGGCATTTGTGGTGAGCTTGCACTACTCTACATTTCAAAAACTCAATGACTGAAAGTTTCCAGGGATGCTGCACTTGCCACAACAGTAGCACTCCAGAAAACGACACATGATGGTAGATGGCCGGAATGCCTTTCTTCGTTATTCATGGAAAATCAACAAGATGGCAGGCCACCAGGCAGAAAACGCCAAATTATCGAATTGGGGACTGGTTGTGGCATGGTTGGTCTATACATAGCACAGACTTTTACTCGGACATCTGTTCTGTTGACCGATCTCGAGGATGCCAGGGACATCGTCCAACTCAACCTGAGCCAAACTAGTCCAGCAAGCGGCTCAAATGCCACATTCCAGGTCCTTGATTGGGACGAGGGATTGCCTGTGAACGTACAACAGATGAAACCCGACATGGTGATGGTATCTGACTGCACGTACAATGCAGATAGCTTTGCCGCCTTAACGCAAACACTCTCACGGCTGGCTGATATTTCACCGAATATGCTGGTGCTTGTGACGTACAAGGAAAGACATGAAAGCGAGAAAGCTTTTTTCCAATGCATGACAAACCATGGCTTTGCGGTTCGTGGTCAGTCAATCATACCGCTGCCGGATCTGACGGCGGAAGATGGCTTGCAGAATGTGCACATTTTTGCATTCTCACGAGACACTGCAGCTTCTTCACGGAATTCCTAGTGGCTTTTAAACATAAGGACGTCATTCAGGCTGTCAGCACAGCCAGAATGCTCTAACAAGGTATGGGGCACAATTGCGTCGCTGGTGGGGTGGCGGAATATGAAAAAATCTTTCTCACCAATGATATCATGTGAAAAGGGGGTGCAAGACAGCGATGATCGTCAGGAATGTACCGTACCATTTGGTGTGTGCTACCAAGGCCGTTGGAAAGCACAGTCGCAGCTGTGTTAGCAGGATTTAAAGTTGATCGCCGGCATTGAGGTGGTTGGCTGGAGCCGCTTGGCGTTCATCAGCAAAAATTTCCTGGTTAACCCATTACGTCTCCTCCACATTTAAAAAGGCTTGTCCTCCTGGCATTACTTCTTCCCATGTTCAACTTGGACTACTATTCGTACAAGAATCTCGATTGAAGTTTCCTTTGTCAGTCTCCCCGTCTCGGTACGGTCTTGCAGCAATACACGACCGTCAGGCTTTGTCAAAAAATCAAACCTACAATTGACATTGGTCTCTTATTACGGAGATCATTGTCATCTGTCATCTTCAACTCCAAATTTTGTCGCCCACAAAAAACTTCCCATCCCTTGAGGCACTCTTGCTACCAGAGCCTCCGTCCAGTCCCCTCCAACCAGAGCTGCCGCATAAAGTCCCTCGTGTGGTTCTTCCTCTCTACGAGGAAGAGATCAGAACGTCGACCCTCATCGACTCTGATTACATTCAGACATTCAAACCGCCGTAACGTCCCTTCATAGTACTCGCGCGGCTTTACTCATGGTCATGGCACCTTCGCTTGTCACTGGTTGCGATGCATATCAAGAGGCGCTTCATCATAATCATCATGACCAATCGGTGAAGCCCGCAACCATTTCAGTGGCCAATGGAGCGAAAGGCGATGGTTCAGGGCCGGGGCTCATTAAGGAGCATGTTCTTGATATTCTGAGGGAAAGGGCTGCTCGCATCGACACGTTGACCTGTCAGCCCGGAGACGAAGATCCATTTTTCGTGGCTGATTTGAGGGAGGTCTACCGTCAGTATCTCCGTTGGACGAAGGCTCTTCCTCGTGTCCGTCCGTACTATGGTATGTGAACTCACAACGTTCGTCTATCAGGAAGTATACTTATGAATGGGTAGCTGTGAAGTGTAATCCCGACAAGGTCGTGCTCAATTTCCTCGCTTATCTCGGAGTGGGCTTCGACTGCGCCTCGAAGAGTGAGATGGAAATTGCGCTATCTACCGGTGTTGATCCAGGCAGAATCATATATGCTCAGCCATGCAAGACGCCTTCTTTTCTGCGCTACGCGACTGAGAAGGGTGTTCTTCAAATGACTTTCGACAATGTCGATGAGCTATACAAAGTCAAGCACGTATGCCCCGATGCGCAGCTGTTCCTGCGCATCTTCACAGATGACTCTGCGGCAGCCTGCCGCCTGAGCGTCAAGTTCGGAGCGTCACTGGACGATACGCAGTATTTGCTTGAGACAGCACATCGGCTGGGTCTGAATGTTGTGGGCGTCAGTTTCCACGTTGGATCAGGAGCTGCTGACTCTGGTGCCTTCCTGAAGGCGATCAAGGATGCTCGTGTTGTCTTCGACGAAGCTCGCGCTATAGGCTATCAATTGAGGACCCTTGATATTGGTGGTGGCTTTTCCGCTGATACGTTTGACTGTTTTGGAAAAGCTATTGGACAAACGCTTGACGCGTACTTCCCTCCTGAAGTCGAGGTTATAGCCGAGCCAGGTCGGTACTTTGTCGCTTCAGCCTTCACGCTGGCTGCCAATATCATCGCCCGCCGCGGCACGAGCCTCGACAAAACCAAGTGCACGACAAATAATCCCATCATGGTATACTTGAACGATGGCGTTTATGGGAACTTCTCGAACATCATCTTTGATCACCAGAAACCTGTTCCGCAGGTCCTCATCGCACGTGAGGACGATGCTTCTTTCAATGAGTACTCTATATGGGGGCCCACGTGCGACGGGATCGATATGATCAATGATAGCGTCATGCTGCCTGCCCGCCTTTCTGTGGGCGACTGGTTGTACTTTGAGAACATGGGTGCTTATACCACCTGCAGCCGTACGAAGTTCAATGGGTTTGCGGACGTCCACGAGGTGGTTTACGTCTTCCCTGATCTTCGCAACCCGGAGGAGGGTGTGGTTGATTTTTATCAATGATTGAGCTGGTTGGGAATGCTAAGCACATCTCCTATTTGTTTGTGATCTTGGATTTTTGTTATAAGGAGTGGTGATCCGTCTCAACACTGATTTACCTCGTCCCCTGCCATCGCGAGTGCCAGTCAGTTCCTCAACGAACGGTGTCTTCCATGGGATATTCTTACTGGGCCTGGTTATTTGGATACGATCTGATTATTTGTTATCTATCGAATTGAATTATGTCTCATTTTTGAAAGAGATATCAAAAACCTCGGCTCTGAAGTACTATCTTCGAAGCTTCAACATTGGATAAAAATGACTCCTGATCTTGCCCCAAGGTATCACACTATTGAAGGCAAACAACACCAACCAACTCCCCGTGTCATATCGATACTCTGATGGAAAGGGATAATCACTATCCAATTTCGAGATCCTCCCTATGTATAGATATGTATAGACACACACACCATGCCTCACAACTCCACAAGCACCTTTTACTCGATTTTTTCAACGAGGAGCTTTCTCTGCTCCAGTGTTTCTCCGCCGACAGACACCCAGTCAAACTTATTCAGCTTGTACTTCCAAGCATTTGCACTACCACGAGCCAATACCACAGTCAGTCGTGCAACAACCGTATCATTATTTTCCATGTTGGGCAACAGATCCATATTGCCTGGTGTGAAAGTGTAGCGACTGAACGCCCAGTTCAAGATATAGTTTTGAACTTTGACAGCTGACGATCCCGGATGATAGTGGACGGTAGAATCATCGACGGGGAAAGACGGTGCGGTGTCGAAAGGAGGAGAGACGAACTGCCCAGAGTTGTCTGTGGGCAGATGATCGTCAGAGAAGCGAATGATACCCTTGATACGATAGACCTCGTCCTTCGGCGCCTGATCTAGGAATTTCTCAATGAAGGAGTCCGTGTTGATTGTTGCGCTTGGTGATTGGTGGGTCAGAGTCACGGAAAGCACATCAACCTCCGTCTGATGATCGTGGGCATGCTCATGCTGCTCTTGCTCCTGGTGCTCAAGGTCCGAGGCCAAAAGCTTGCTATCGAGCCCTAGCAACAGATCCTTCTCAACCCGTCCATGCTCAGACTTCACCCAAGCAGTGTGCACCTCCATGTCGCCGAGCCTATCTATACAGATGTCGAGACGTTGCTCCGGGACGACCTCCCACTTGTTGAGGATGACCAAATCGGTGAACTTGGCTTGCATTTTCGCAGTGTAGGATGTATCTTCGTAGCCCTGCCAATTCTCAACGTCGATAACGGAGATGACTCCATCAAGCTCAAAGCTGCCTTCGTGCTCGCGCATAAGACGCTTCACCTCCATGGCCAAAGTGGCGGGGAACGCACTACCAGACGTCTCTATGATGATGCGGTCGGGCGAGACTTCATCGCGCAGCTGGAAAAGAGCATCGGAGAGCTGGCCAACCAAGTTGCAGCAGATGCATCCGTTCAAGAGTTCTCGAACGCCGGAGATGGACTGCTCGGAAGCAAGCTGTGAGTCGACAGCGACATCGCCAAACTCGTTCTTGAGCAGGGCTAGTTTATAGTCCTTGGGGAGCTGGGGGATCAGGTTCAGCAAGATTGTTGTCTTGCCAGAACCGAGGAAACCGGTGATGATAGTGATCGGGATGGGCGTCATGATGAGGACCTCGAGGGAAGTCTTGCCAAGCAGGTTCGCAATAGTGACTTAGGTCGGTGATGCTATGAAGGTGTCCTGTCTTTTCGCGCAGTAGTTGAGGTCTCAAAGTGTCGCGCCATATCCACGGCGTGAGGTGATTATGTGGTCCGCAAGCGGCGAGAGACTACGGACGTAGAAAGCCAGTATGAAGATCGGCATGACATCAACGGCTGAGTGGATGCATCGAGCACGATGGATCATACACCATGAGATCAACATGGAGGGCTCTACACAGGGCATCGTTGACGCCGTCGATTGTGAGTTGTGTACGTTGTAGATGCCCCTCAACAGAGGGAATAAAATAGGGACATCTACCCCTGAACGCCTGAATGCCGTGCCTGATACTCAACCACAAGAACAGGGATAAGGTACCTGGCTATTCAACAACGTCCATCATGAGAAAAGAAGATGTCCGTATCCGTACTTTGTACAAAGTAGGTGAATGAGAGAGAAAAAAAAATATAAACTATATGGTCCCAACGAGGGTCGAACTCGCGACCTTGGCGTTATTAGCACCACGCTCTAACCAACTGAGCTATGGGACCTTGGACAAAAAAAACATTCTAATACGCCGATATGATCCACAAGCATCGGACTGCGCGGACCAGTACACAACACGGAGTACACGGAGTACTTCGCAGGTGTATTTCGTCCAGCTATCCGTAGGCAGCAACTCCATGTAAACCGTTTGGATGATCAAGTGCGATGCATTATAAATCCATCATTTCAGCTCAATCTGCTGTTGTAGCCGCAAACAATCCTCATTGTCCATTTGTGAAGCGTCATTCTTGTCTCTCGTCAGCCATCAAACCAATATGATCACTTCATTTGAGGTCTGACTGTCCATAGTCTTGCTGTACTTTTCATGCATCGTTGCTGATATCGTCGAGCGGGCAGACAACATTTGCAGTCCCCATGACCTGTGAGGACTGTATTAAAGATATAAAAGGCTCACTACATCATTTACCTGGTGTGCCACTTCCCGAAGCGTCTTGATGAATGCATTGTCAAATACTGAACCTCGCTCTCAGGAATTGAGAAGGTGACGGCAAGCCTTGAAGACCAGCTCATCTTCGTCGAAGGGACAGCCTCACCATCTGCCATCATTCAGGAAATCCAGTCTACAGGACGGGACGCGATTCTCAGAGGAAGCGGGACTGGGAACAGTAAGACTGGTTTATTTTCCTTCGAGCCAGGAAACTCACACTAAACTACCGTCTTCAGATGCCTCTGTATGTATCCTTGAGACACATGCACCAAACGTCAAGAACGCCATCCGCGGTCTAGCCCGCATGGTTCAAGTGTCGCATAACCTCACCGTTATCGACTTGACACTGAACGGCCTGGATCCCGGCGAGTACTGGGCCACTGTTAGAGAAAGGGGCGACATATCCATGGGCGCAGCATCTACGGGCAAGATATGGGGCGCCTTACAGGCCCAGGGAAAGAAGGAAGAGCCATGCGGTATCTTCGGGACCATCACGGTCGGCCTGAACGGAAGGGGGAACGCATTTTTCGACAGGCCGGTCTCAGTTGCAGACTTGATCGGGAGGAGCATGGTGGTTTCTGCAAAGAAGGATGGGCCTTTCAGTCATGACGACGCAAACACTCTGGTCGGCGTGATTGCTAGAAGTGCGGGTGTCTGGGACAATGACAAGACGGTGTGCTCGTGCTCCGGCAAGACGGTATGGGAGGAGCGAAAGGAACAGGCTGCTAAGGGAATCTTGTGAGGGACGGGATTTGGGATATGAATCTATCGCTACATGTACATGAAAAAAATATATATTCAAATATCCATATATTGAGGCTGAAATGACACTTTGCGCTGAACAACCAGCAATAAATTGAAAGCACTGACATCCCACTCCTCTTGCTCGTATCTTCTCGCTCTTACAAATACTTTATTGCCTGTCAAGTTCCACACGCTTTCCAGTGGTTCTCCGGCTGAGGTACTTTTTTTTTTTGCGCAGCGCGTGTTGAATACCAGTTCCACACAATTGATACGACCTTCCTGCTTCTGCTCCTCTGCAATCCAACAGACATCAGAGCCTCCTCACCACCGATCACTCTTCTCGACAGTGAAGTGCAGCGCCCTCGGAGCGATCAGTTGACAGGCATTAGGAAGATCAAGTCCCCGGTTTTGCGAGGACAAGAAAAAAGCAAATAAGGAAGGATATAAGAGAGAGACGGGCACGCACGACAAACACTTCGCGGCATACGATGGACAACGACGACAACATCTCTCTCACCTCAACCGTGATCGACAACCCGGACCGCGAGAACAACGTCGAGGAGATACTCGCAAAGAGGGATTTCTACGATAGGGCATACTACCTCGTCAAGTGGGAAGGGTTCCCCATAGAACAGGCCACTTGGGAGCCAATAGAGTCCTTCTCGACGCCCAAGGAAGCCATCGACTTCTGGGAGCACACACAGGCCGCCATCGATCGCGGAGACGAGCATTCTGCCGAACTTGTCGCTCGACAACAAGACGCTATTGAGGCAGTCAGGGTCAGAGAGGAGAGGCGGAAGAGGAGAAGAGAGCTGAGAGCCCGCCTGGCCGAGAACCGTGTCAGAGCTGGGTGTTGCGTGGAATGCAAAACAGAAGGTTCAATTGGAGGCCCCTACCAGACTGAACGGAGAGAGTTTACTTGA
>JAGYIB010000142.1:0-14541 GCA_024244615.1 Ascosphaera pollenicola | reverse complement strand
CCACGATTGGCAGAAAGATATCCCTGAGATGGATAGCTTGTAACGAATTGCGAGGGGAATCCTTCATCAGATGGCCCCTTGATGAGGGGGCAGCGACATCGTCACACGGCCAGCTCAGCGCCGTTGGAAATACAATTCCATAAATGTTGCTTCCTGAAGGATGTGCATTCATGCGCCCGGGAAAAGCGGTAGAGACACTAGATCATCGCGGCATGAGTTGCGCGTACAACTATCGTCACCAGCGATTTTGTTGTGTACTGGTCGAAGTGAGCGACGAATCCATGCAGCTACCAGACATAGGGCAATGTGCGCAATGACTCCGATGCTGGAATAGGGCAGGGGTGGCCCATCGTACCTCCTCTAGACTTCCTAACCTCAGCGCATGACAGACATTGTAAGCCCTGATTCCTGCAACCCCTGCATACATATGTCGCGACTCGACGATCATGTTGAAAAGGCACGCCTAAAACGCACGGCTGGAAAAGAGCTCTTTTGGACAGATGGGCGGAGAGAAAATCCCAAAAAGATTGATCAAAAATTCAAAGGTGCCGTGAACGTCTGATGTTGTGTAATGACTAAACACCATTCTTTTCTCCCTACTGGCGTTTGCAAACAAGAGAAGTGAACGAACAAGTGTAACTTTATTTTCTCAGCGCATCACCATTTCCAGCTCGCTCTCCCGAACACATGGCAATTCAAATAGATAACTTCTGATCACAAGACGCTTTATCCGCAACTATCGAAAGATAAGCCGCTAATCCACAGCCCAATTGGTTGCGCCGCACCGCAATTTCAACTGTGCAAGACGGAGTAAGGTTCAGGTAGCATTCGCGCCACCAGGAAATCAGACTCTGGCAATGAGCGATGTGGTATGCTTCACTTCTTATTTACCGTTATGATGAAGGCGTCGCTCCCCACGCGTGCCCAACATGAAATTGGCAAGAGACCTCGGAACAGCTGCCGTGTAATACCTTTGAAAAGACAATACATATATCCGTATATCGCCCAATTGGTATGGCTATATATAGATGATGATTTTAGCAAATATATGTTCGAGATAACCATTGAAGCTTTGGATCTGTACGTCAAATGGTTTTGAGCGCGTCAGAGAGTACAGCACCAACATTCTTGGAATTGTAGGTGACGTCAAGTAAGGTAAACCGTTATGACACGTATCATGAGGAAAATGCCGACTCAAGGTGGTGCACTGTATTTCAGATGGACTGCATGACACAGCTGCCAACGTCTTTGAGACTTGCAGCGCTTCGCGCAGCTAAAAGCGTTATAGGCACTAGTAAGCGGGACTGCAGCGAGGAGTTTGGACCTTGTCAAGGGTTAAGCATGCTTGCAGTCCATTCAAAACGGTCGAGCAGTCACAGCAAT
Organism: Ascosphaera pollenicola; assembly: GCA_024244615.1. Classification (NCBI taxonomy): domain Eukaryota; kingdom Fungi; phylum Ascomycota; class Eurotiomycetes; order Onygenales; family Ascosphaeraceae; genus Ascosphaera; species Ascosphaera pollenicola. The sequence goes on along the minus strand of JAGYIB010000142.1, from coordinate 13,158 downwards.
ATGTTAATCGGCGAGGTGATATCGATGAGCTGGAAGATGTCTCAGACATCGAGCTCAATATCTCCTAAACCCCTTTCTCTCACAGCCTGGTTGACGACGTTCTTTATCTGCCTCACCGTTTTATGCCACGCCCATGATGTCATCAGTAGCTCTGCCCCTGACATATTACTCGCATCTTGCCTTGTCTCGCTCACAGTTTGAGCGGTGCATTGGGCCCTTCTCTGGATGTCATCTCCGGCAGCATCGTCTGCGGAACCATTTTTCACAACCCATGCAACCCAATTCACGAGTGCCACAGCCTTGGCCATGTCCCGTTCGACAAGCACCACCTTCTTTAGATAGGCGCACAATATCTCAGTGTCCTCTTCGAAAGGCCCGTCTGGTTTATAATCGTCAAACCATTGACTAATTCTGTTACGGATATCAGCGACGTCGGTCAAACCTGCGGATGTGAAAGTAGGCTTTTCAGGCCGAGGCGGAAATGCAACATAATGGGGGCCCACAGGCCGTGCAGACTGCTGATTCAGCCTTCGACGGAGTAGTAGACGAGCTTGTTGTTCTTTAAGTTTTGTCTTTCGTTGAATTTCATCTTGGATATGTGGGGGGAGTGCTTGAAGAACTTCAGGATCAGGTTTCTCGGCAGCAGCAATGAGCTCATCCTCCTCCGCTGATGCTGGTGCCTGGAATATGCTTTGCGTCAAAGTGACATTCTTATTGAAACGAGCCCACACGGCGGGGTGGACCTTGCGAGGCTTAGACTTCACGGGAAGTCCTAACTTAGGAGTTTCCATACTAGTAGTGCGAGAAGAAACCTTTGTTGTGCCATGCTGAGGCCTTGAATACTGCCGGAGGTAGTCCTCTCGTATATTTTCGGGAAGTTCAGACAACACACTCATATCGAGCGCGGATTTCGGAGGTAAAGCGACAGGCTTTTCTGAGGAATCATAGTCCAGCTGCGCTTGATGAGTAGCGCTCTCAAAAACAGCGGCCTGTGGGTTCGATTTTGTAATCTGATCCGCATTCGAGATTGGGCTCGTTTGTGTCGTCTCCGGCGATTTCTGCTGCTTTGCACGTTGCGCCTTCAATTGGGACAGAATGTCATTCGGTACCGAATGGAATCCAGCAGGACTCTCGTTTGGCTTCTTGATCCCTTCTCTCTCTGTCTCCAACGGAGGCATTATGAATTGGTTTCCCGTAACATTCAACCGCTTCATTGCCGGATCTATCAGACCTGGTCTTCGCTCTGGTAGAATATTTGCTGGTGTGTCCTCTTTTCTTGGACTTTCAATCTCGTCAGGATCGATGGCTATATCCTGATACTTGACGGGCTTTGTTGGAGTTACTGGAGCAGCTGTTGGCGTAGTACTTTGTTTCCTCAAGAAAGCTAAACTGCGCTGACCTGTCTGGCCCTGTTGGCAGCTTGGATGCTTCGAAGGCACCAATTTTGTGAGTTGAACACCAAGGCCCCTGATATCCTTGGGATCAAAGTTAAAACTTCTAAGCACTTGGCAGGCCTCGCGTGCTAGAATGCTCACGTCATTCGTAGGAACTCCTAGCCTGATACTTCTATTGAACGTATCACAGACTCCATGTCCCATATGCTTGACTGGCTCCATGGGAGCACCAGGAGCACGCCTCATGATCCGCATGGTGAACTGTGAACCTCGGGATTGATGCTCAACGCATCGGCGATGTAATTCTTCACATAACTTATAGATAAAATCTTCCGCATCAATGCGGGTTTCAAATCTGATTCCCCAGTTTATTTCTGCAGAAATGGATTTTCTAGCAGTCTCTTGTCCTACTTCCGTAGTGTCGATGCCCCGGGCGTACATGAAAAGTTTCTCACCTGTTTTGGGGCCCAAAGCTCGACAAAGGCGCTCCCTAGTCAAGCACCGCAAGTCCCGGACAAGCTTCACACCAAGCTCTTCCAGTTTCGCTCCCATGCTATGTGCGACTCCTGGTAAATCCTGAACGACTAGGTTTCCTATGAGTTCCATGACGTCTCCTGGCTTCAATTGAAATTGTCCTGCAGGCTTAGCCTTTTTCAAGGCAACCTTCGCCTGCAATATGTTTCCACCAATACCAACAGAAACCTCGCAAGCCGTCTTGGCGCGTATTTCATCCCTGAGTTGCTTTGCAATTTCATCTGCTTTCGCTTGCTCCCGGTATATTGACCCTTCAGAAACACCAACTCCCGACGACCCAACAGACGAGAGAACCAATGCAGATATATCGACAAGAGCTTCATCGATACTTACACTCTGCACGATACCGTCAAGGCCTAAGATAACATCGTAAAACTTCTTGCTGGCTTCCTCATAGCCCGAAAAGTCATAGGGGACGACAATAAGGTTCTTGCATAGTTCCTGAGCCCCTTTCATCCACATTCCATTCTTAACTCCGAATTCCCTGGCGGGATAGTTACAACTGGCAATCTCTGCACCAGGACCGGCGCCATGCGCAACAGCAACGGGCTTGTCTTTGAGATCGGGGCTCTTCTGCATAGCAACAGCTGCAAAGAACGAGTCAAAGTCCACATGAAGTATATATCTTCTTTGCCCCGTGGGCTTCTTTTTCAGCGCAGTGGCGTATGACGACGAATGTTCATTTGCACGAGTTTGCATCTGCGCTTTCAATTGAGCTTTCCATGTCGAAAGATGATGCAATCGAGACTCTTGGTAGAATTGTTGGATGAAGTTCGGATCTTTGGAGTTAAGAGCTCTTTTGTGGATTTTTGGCAAGGTTTGCTGGTCGACGGAATTGGGCGTTCGTGTCTCGGAGGCAGATTCAGCCCGCGCAGGGGTTTGCCCAGACACAGTCAGGGATACGGCAGGCGTACTAGGTCGTTGGTGAGCAGATAGCGGCTCTTGTTCAATTCCTAAGGCTGTAGGTGACTGTGGCATTCCAGGCGGTGGAGGAAGTTGAGATGGGGGTGGGCTTTCATCGCTTTCAATTTCATCACCAGGATTCCCGCTAGAATCTTTGTTCTCCGACCCTTCGACCGGGCTCGGTGGAATAAGTGAGTTCTTCTGAAATAGCCTGAAGCTGGGTTTCCTCGGCGATGCATTCAATTCGACTGTATACCAACTGGCATCGCTTTGTTCTCTAAAAGGGTTCTTCTTTGCGCTGGATGGAGCATTGATAACGGTGGTAGTTGAACCGCCTTGGGCGGCCACTGACAGGAGTTTCTGACCTGAACCGTGTTCCAGCAAGCTGAACTGATGCCATGGCAGCAATTTTCCTGCCTTGATGCTCTCGGTGACCCATGAGGGCTTTACAACTCGGTATTTTCGAGATTCCTCTCGCTTTTTCGGAGTCAACGAGCTCGCAATGATATGCGTGACAGCCGTCTTTTGATTCAAGACCGGCATGAAGCGACCTCCATGCGCAACAATCATATGATTTAGATCGGTTTGGGAGGGTTGAGTATACCCATTTACATGCGCAACTATGCCACGGAATATCTGCGGCTTGTCTTGGGCAGTGGCTCTGATTTCAGCATCCTTATTCTGTAGCTTTTTCCGTTTGCGACGCATATAATCTGCAAATCCTCCAAAACTGGATGGACCGTACTCTTCGCTCGGCTCAAGCAAGTCATCTGTTTGCAGCCAAGTTAGCCTACAAAAGTCTCTCGTCAACGTCATGAAAGCCATAAGAGAGATCTCACCATCCTCAGGCCGTGCCCTCGTCAGACCTCCTCCTCCACCATGAGTAAAGCTCATAATGTGGGTACAAGGCCTTCCATCGATGAGATATTATTTGGCAAGCCACAGACAAACCAAATCAAGGGTGCTCTGCACAAACAACCCTGCTTATACGTGCCATCGGCAGTGTACTCAGCACTCAGGCACGGGAACATAGGCCACACAACAGACGCTGTAGTCAACGTTTCGTTTCGTCCTTGCTGAGGCCGTTCCGGTTGCGATGCGATGCTGTATGTATGACGCGACGAGACGCGGTTAGAAGGGAGGAAACCCCGCGGGCAGGCGAGACGCGTCATCACATGACATTGTTAGACGCGCGGCACCAAGCGCCGCAAGCGATACGTAATTGCGCTAGTCCATATCAGGTATAGCTCATTTTTGATTTACTTTCTTTTCCATTTTTATTTTTTTTTCTTCTCCATGCGCAAAGATAAATACTCAAAACGAAGACTTTTCCTTCTCCCATCCTTCCCTCCTGTCACATTACTCCCCATTGCCTTTTCCCTGCAGAACCGAATACTGTCACAATGTCTGCTGCTCAGCCCGTTGCTCTCTATACCGTCCAGGTGCCTCCTGGTGGTATTCTCATCCCCGCGGCCGCCAATGTCGAAGCTGCTGTAAGAATTCCATCAAGCTTGCATGACGATTGTTTGAATCATAGTGAGCACTTTGCTGACATATTTGCTATAGTTCCGTGTCACAATGGCCGCTATCGATCCCGAGCAGGCCCCTCATTACGAGGATGAGGCTGCTACCAACAAGCCTGCTCGCGCAACTCTCAAGATTGTCCGCATCCCTGCTCTTGATGATCCTGATGATGAGGACGATGAGGACTACTCCGATGACGAGGAGGATTTGTCTGAGGAGGATTCTGAGGAAGACGAGAACGTCGGCCCCAGCGATCCTGGCAAGGCCAAGAAAGCCCGCCAGGCCGCTAAGTTGGCTGATCTCATGGACGAGGACGACGACGAGGACGAGAGCAATGATGACGACGAGGTTGACTTGAAGAGCGCTATCTCGAAGTTGATCAAGGGCAAGGGCAAGGCCACTGATGAGGATGATGATAGCGTCTCTGATGAGGGCCTTGATTTGGAGGAGACCGTCATCTGTACCCTGAACCCTGACAACGTAGGTTCTTCCCCTTGATCTTGCAATATTATGTTCCAGATGTCTTTAATTTGATACTAACAATCTACAACAGCACTGCCAACAAGTTCTCGATTTTACTGTCAGCGAGGATGAGCGCATCATGTTTAAGGTCACTGGCACTCACGCAGTCTACGTCAGCGGTAACTATATCATGCCCGCTGATCCCCTTCCTCGTGATGACTACGACGATTCTGAGGACGAAGAAGAGGATTCTGAGGATGATGACGACAACTACGATCTACCCCCCGGTTTCGATGAGCTTGATCTGATGGATGAGGATGATTCCGAGTCCGATGAGCTTGACAACCTTGAGAACCCTCGCGTCCAGGAGATTACCTCTGAGGACGAGAAGGAGGAGCAGCAGAAGAGCAAGAAGGAGAAGAAGGCTCTTCCTGCTTCCAATGAGAAGAAAGATAAGAAGGGCAAGAACAAGAGATCCGCTGATGAGGAGAATCTCGATGAGATGATCTCTAAGGAGGACAAGAAAAAGGTCAAGAAGAATGATGGCAAGGCCGCTCCCGTTGAAGAGAAGAAGAAGGTTCAGTTCGCCAAAAACCTCGAGCAGGGTCCAACCCCATCCCCCCCAGTCAAGAAGGATGAGAAGAAGGAGGAGAAGAAGCCCGAGCAGAAGCCTGCCACTCCCACTGTCAGAGAAGTTCAGGGCGTCCTCATCGACGACCGCAAAATTGGTACGGGCAAGGTCGCCAAGAAGGGCAATACTGTTGCCATGAGATACATCGGCAAGCTTGAGAACGGCAAGATCTTTGATAGCAATAAGTCTGGCAAGCCTTTCTCCTTCAAACTGGGATCCGGTGAGGTCATCAAGGGCTGGGACATCGGTGTTCCTGGCATGAGCGTTGGTGGTGAGAGACGCATCACCATCCCCGCTCACCTAGCATATGGCAAGAGGGGCGTGCCTGGCATTCCTCCCAATGCTACTTTGAAGTTTGACATCAAGTTGATCAGCATCAAATAAGCGGATCGCAGAGGTGGATATGTGATACGAGTTAGAAGACGTTGATAAAACAAGAAGGCAAGGAAGGTAAGGAGGCCTGCTTAATACCCTACACATGATTGGTGATTGTTGTTTTATAATCCATATTGTCATTCCTTAGAGCTAGCTTTTGGCTGCAATTCAGAAAAGTTCATGAAAGATACGTACAAGCTCAAAACCATCCTTGATTCGTATGCTCTGAAGCACGCGTCCCATCTCTGACAGGGGTTGATGCTGTCAATTGTGCTTCTGAACATCAATCAGGTTTCCTTCGTCTCCGTCACTATACCTACAAACGCCAGCCCCGTTCACAGTATCATGGCAATCCATTATTATCAACGTTGTGCACGGCCCCGTCAACTTGGAGTGAGCTCAGGATCGGGCTTTACTCACACATGGATCAGGGTCGGCCTACATATGTATGTATATGGCGCATTGGCTCGTGTTCTCGTGTTGGTGACATCCATCACTGCAGATCTTTCCTTCGTCTATAAATTACCTGCCTTTTCCTCCCGTTCAGGATGCATTCACGAGGACAACGCTACAATCGTTCCGACATCGCGGCTTCTTTGCCTTCTTTGATCAGGGAGAACATCTGCATGGAGTTTCGTTGATATGACATCGCGACATCGCCCACCTGTCGATGTGTGCTTTTCCTATTACGGTACTCAGGAGATGCGTCCACTGGCTGTTGCTGCTGCTAGTCATCTCTGGTGGTTTAAAGGGCCGTGGCTTGCATCAAGCTGTGCCAGCGGCAAGCCTTGTCTCTCTCTCTCACTTGTTTGTCCAATTGAGAGACACTTGATCTGCCCAGGCCGCCCTTGAAAGGGGAAGCACTCGGGAGTAGCGATATCCCCTGCCAATATCCACTGGCACCTCCCGTACATGGATCCCAGTCGGTGAATGTCAGCCGCAAGATCATGAAATCAGGCAATTGCTGCTCTCAATCCGCCAGAGCATGCCGTTGCGTTCGTTTTCGCGACGGTTTGCAATGGAGCTTGGCCTTCTCATATACTTGGATGAAAACAACCCATACAGATTTACTTCATGTTCAAACTCTGAGGTGGTGACCTCATTGCCCTGGTGTCATGAGAGTTTGATTCAAGCTGTTCTCGGCACTGTTGCTTCTTTATTTGACGACTGCGCTGCAAAGTGTGGACAAAATACAATGCAGCCGTGAGATCCGTCTGATCACTCTATTCCAACCCAATAAGCTCATCACGAGCGCGCGGATTTTTGCATAGCAGCGGACCGATATTGATGATCGTTCAGTTATGATTGAACACCGACGTCATTTTCAAAAAACATCTTCGGCCCCCTTCAAAGATTCCCAAACAGGGACATGAATTTGGTCCAAATGTCATGGGTTCTGTTTTACTACGTAACAAGGATGCGATTCTACCGTCATCATACCGGAATCATTTTTTGCACCTCATTCTATATTTCTCGCACCTCATTCTCGATACATGTGACCACAGCGAAAGTACAAGTGTACTCATCACCTTACCCACCGAAGGCCCTACATACCCAGAGATTTTGCGATGAGGCCATTGGACCACCTTTTGTGGCAACAATTGTGGAACTTCAAGGACGATAAAACAGTACAGGGTGGCTAGGACCCTGTTCATGGTGGCTATGAGCTTCAGATTGATATTCTTTGCACCACAATGTTGTTGTGGTTGCTCAAAGCTGGAGAAGGCATTACTCCATGACCCAGACAGAGGTACAAAATGGTACATGGAGGGCACTCTGGAGTCTGGGAACTTGAGGAGAGAGTCTAAAACCAAGACCAGAATCTCCCATTCATGTATCGAGAATGAGGTGCAAGCAATAAGAAATGAGGTGCAAGAAATGTTTCCGTCATCATACGATCTTCTAAATGTGGCGCACAGGACATTCGGCAGGAAGGAAGGTTTTAGTAGCTTCGTTTGCTGAACGCATTCACAGTTAGCGCCCTGCATCTCATCTCCCTACGAGGATGAAGCTACTAATAATCGAGTCAAATCATTTCAGCCTATGAAGAAGCCACAATCTAACGATGCGAGCAACAACGGAGACATCAATCTACATCAGTGTCAGCCATAACTAACGGGGCGTTGGTCAAATGGAACGGTTTTGTTCGCGCCATGAAGATACTTCAGTTCTATCTGAGGGATCAGGCCATTAACGGATGCATGGAACTTCCGAGTCCTGCTCGCTTCTCCGCTGTTGCAAACCTCAATCGAGCTTCGTGGCCTACAAATTTTGCATATCAAAACACATGATGGGGAATTACATGGGGCTCGGGAATTGATAGTCGCCATTTGGATATGCTCTTCCTACGACATTTTCAATCTCAAGCGATGTGAACGACTTTTGACCAATAACACCGTCCAACGACGCGACCTCTGGCAGTGACTTGAGTCCGAAGTACAACTGGGCTCAAAGTCAAGGACAACGTTGCTTCGTCCAGGTATCCGCCGCAGCAACCTCGAACGCCACGAGGTGCCTTGAAGAAAGACAGCCATACGGCTGGCGACTGCACTGACTGTCCTCTGACCCGGGTGAATCTCCCGAGTCATTGACTGAGTGTGAAGTGCTTGAGTGACCTCAGTGATTTTAGACATCCCGGCGATCACCGGTCAGTACCTGCGAGATATGTATGATGTACACATCTGCAATCTCAAGGAGCCGTTGCCCCGTCCTCCGGAATTTTTGCGTCATGGGCCATGGCATGAATTATGACAGCCCGTGATTGGTTAAACTGAATTATCCATAGAATGACCATCCTTAAAACCCTAGCACCTTGTGGAGGTGTGCTCTCAACCCTCGAATCTACACCACGGAACTTCCTCATCTTCGGGTTGTTGTCGGAATTGATCCCAATACCAAGCGCTGTCTACACCATGACTCTTGCGCGTGCCTCCCTCCACGAATCATAATCGCACATGCCTGTGTCCAAAAGCACAATTATCTCTTTGGAGAAGTCCTCACAAGCTTTTCCAGAAAGTGGACTGGAATTCCCACAACACGGCACGTGGCATCGTGTATCTAGAAAACCGCAAATCCCCTGCTTTCACTCATGTTGCTGCATGTGATGAAGCCTTTCCATTGGAAGTATCTTCCAGTTCTCACAAGTTATCACTGAAACTTCTTTCCCGTTAAGATGACCGCAAAATGACTGCAGCAACCGCAACGACAATTCGCTAGGAAGTACCACCCACTGCAACTTGCAAGCCTTGCCTCAGTGAGTGGAGAACGATTGAGGGATTGGGTTTAAAAATCAGGTCCCAGTAATGATCTTGCAAGGTCTAAATCATGATCGTTCTTTGCGATGGCTTGAATAACTTTCTCCTATTCCAAGACCCTTGTCTTGAAAATGCCGACATGCCGTGTCGACAGGGGTTTGACATGCACATACACATACAGTACGCTGTAGAAGTTCGATATGACATACGTGCTACAAGCAATTCTACCGTATAAGACACGATTTGGCTGCCAAGAATTATTTTGTATGGGAAATGTCTTAAATCGTTTTGTACAGGAGGAAAAGCCGGTGTTGATGCCTCAGGTGGCCCAGTTGTCTTCTCTCAGGGTGAGGCTTGGCATTTGCTATTAGATATGCCCGGTTATAAGACATTCGATTTTCTGGCTATAATGATGTCTTATATCGAACTTCTACTGTATACCAAGAAGTTCATTCGTCTACACTCTGCACAGACGTGCAGCAACCAGAAGAAGCCGAGTCCCCTTATATGTGGAGGACATCTTCTATCCAATCAAATACAGCAAAACGACCCGAAACAAGCCGACGATGGATTCACCACGGCATCACAGCGCTGACAGCAATCTTTCAAAGAATCTGTCAACAGTGCTTAAGCCATGAAATAGCCCAAGCTGTCCCATCCTAGCTTTTCGCAATACTGTAACGCTTCAAATTCCACGTCCAGACAATTCAGCATTCACACTATTGATTCAAGTGCTGCTCGTCAAGCTGATTGCAGCTTGAAGGAGCTCTTCACAAACAGGACGGCGTCTCATGTTTTGGCAAAACCTCAGGGGCGAGATGATGTTCCTATACACCGTAGGAAGCTTGTCATTGCTGATGAGTTCACCGTATGATTATTATGACCCCGCCACAAAGGGCTTGTTCAAAACCCTGTCACTTCCAAGAAGGATGACTTCATGGTACGTACCTGCTTCTCGTTCGAGAAACATTGAGCTTTGTCCTTTTCAGTCTCAACGTCATGTAGTGCCGCTTGAGTATGAAGTTTTCTAAATTTTCCATGGCATCCGCGCAGCTTGCACAGACAGCTCGGAAACGCCGGTGAACATGTTCAGCGTATTCAGCTGAACCAGTACGCCGTGGCTGATCTGAAGGACATTGAGTGTGGATTTTGCGTCTATTGCGTCGGACATTTCCGTACATGCATACATTCTAGCGTTTGATTGGACTTTGGGGTCATGGGCTTTTCTCAGTCAGCAAAATCTGCGGTTTTAAGTCAAGCTTTGTTGCATCAGAGACAACCGCTGCTCCCATCATCAGTTTGACCGCCCGAATGAAAACCGATCTATACCTGAACGTGATGACAACTAGGGATTGTGAACAGAGCAAGTGAACACTGCTTGATGATGCATTGAGAGGTATGTCCTGAGAACGACCTTTCACTCCACGACTCCCAAGGAGGAGCCATCAAAGTGAATTCTGTGGAGACATATGCCATAAGCCGTCATTTACCAGTCTCTCTTTTTTTTTTTTTTTTGCTACGGTCTATCTCTCATCTGTTCCAGGGATACAGAATCATCGAAATGTGAGAGAATGTGGTCTGGGATGCGTATTCAGCAAACTGCGCGATTCGACTGATTGAGACCCGCGGTCTCCTAACAGCATTTTAGAACAATCCATGCATTCCAAATGATTGCCAGCCGAGCGCCAAGGCATGACATTAAAACCTGTGCGGATGCAATATCACTTGGGTGACATGATGCTGCGAAGTTTGCAGATACAGTCCCACAGTTGACCTACCAGCTCTCAGCACTACAACTTGCCCTGTGCTAATCTGCTACAGTGCAACCTCGATTCTGGAACATATTCTTCACACAGAGACGATGTTCCAAAATCGAGGATGCTCCCAAATCAAGGGAGGATGGGTCAGGAATGGCCTACCTAAAGGTGCATTGATGCCTGATCAGGCACCATATTAGTACCAGTACAAGGGAGGAAGGGCTTTACACACCAAAGATTTGACCTCGATAGATAGATAGAACAACACCAAAATCTGCAATAGATCTATGGAACAGTTCGAAAATCGCGGTTTTGCAACATGGCCCATACAAATTAATTTCATGTTCTATAATCGAGGTTGTTCCATAATCGGCGGTTCCAGAATCGAGGTTGCACTGTAGCTCACTTTTTTCCTTTTCCGCGTCCATATGTTTGCTTTCACTTTCCCAGCTTTTGTCCTCTCAATTGCTAAAGCCTCCCGACATCTATATAGGCGAAAACCGTGTGGAAAACTATATCATGGATGTCAGGGGCGCCATGAAGAAATAGGACACTGCAGCGTCAGGACCCGCCGATATGCGATGCAACTTGATGCAGCTTTCTTAGTTGCTTCTTTCTTCTTCAGTTCTACAAGCAACCTCATACGGGAGTCACCATGGAAGCTTCCCAGTATTAACAGCTGCAGAGTCCAAGAGGAAACTGCGTTATCTTTGCCGACACGGCTACGACATTGGAAATCCGGAGAAGTTCGAACATTAAAGTAATCTCGGGCCACATGGACTATATCTAGGGCACTGTGAGCAGAACTTCGTTCTGCTTAAGTTAGTGGTACTCCTCGAATGCGGATCTTGCTCAGCCTAGACGCGCTGAGCCCACGTTTCGGACTTCCTGTGGAGAGGAAAAATATTTAAAATTAATATAAAGCATAGAGGAACGGATGCCGAAATCCAGGAGAGGTCCGAGGCACCACGATCCCCGCTGCCTTGCAGATGCAGTACATAGTCACCGAGGACAAGGGGGAACCGCAGTGATGCATAGACAATCTACGCCTGGGAATCTGCCAATCTGGAACCCTGGAAGGTGAAGAAAGCATGGCACATGGACCATGTCTAGATGCCTATGACGAATTTGCATCGTTGGCTTATATCTTGGGACATTTGCTTAGGTCCAGGCTCAAGTTCGGGAGCAGAATTTCTTTGGAATTGAAGCCCCGACTCATCTACATCAGCAGACGTGCTTGCTCCCAGAAAACCTTTGCATTAGCCTGCCTTGCTGGCCAATGTCCCAGTCCCATATTGGCAGAGGGTTTCATCGCGATCTCTTCGAAAGCTAAGGAGGCGCTTTGCGCTTGACGCTTGGATCAATCGATTGGGCAGTGCCTCCGAAAATCTATTTCTGCTCAGTCACAACTTCTAGCATCGATGTGATGCTAGCACAGTCATATTCCGGGTCACACATGCTCCAGAAATGTCTTCAGATCGCACAATCTAAGATGAACATCGCCTTCTCGGTGGTATTACTATAGCATCAGACAAGGCCTTAGTCTGCTTTACTCGCCCAGAATATAGCGTGCTCTCAACCACGTTAAGAGCAAGGCGTTAGGTTTCGGGTTTTCAATATGTGCATCGGGAGATGGAGCATCGAGGTCCGATCGGTCGGAGTAACTACTTCAGCAGGGCCCGAACCTCTTAACGATCTGCGCGGCCTTCGTTGCGCAGATTTGAAGCAGAGATGGAAAGAGCATTCCTCTGACAACGAAGAAGAGATGCAAAACTCATAAAAAGCAAAGATAAATCTGCGATGAACGGTTCTTTTTTTTCTGAATTATTTGCGCTCATTTTTGCAAAACACCCTACTCCACCTACACTGAGAAGGACGGTTACTAGCCCGGAAGACACCTTCCATGATAGAAGCGTGCACACTGGTGGTGAGGGCGGGGATCGAACCTTTTCTGATTTGGACTATACGTGCCACCGCACTGTCAGTGGTTCACGTATTACTGATTAGTCCACATTCGTCTAACCGTGTGTCGACGATACATGCGCCTGGAATGAAAGACTTTATTATATTTTCAACTGCCTGCCGGAACCCCGAGTTCTTAAAACATGGCCTTTCCTCTAATTTGATCCGGCACAGAATGCAGGAGCTTTTCTACATTTGAATCATCTTCTTCCCTTCGTTCTTTAAAGTGGTTTTCCCTTCGCAATCTTTGCATTCAGATTTTTCTGATCTGTACCCTCTCAATTGAATTGAGTTCAGGTACATTGATTTCCATTCACCCTTCCTCGAGCCGGTGATCAATTACTTCAAGCCCAAGGTCTCCG
>JAGYIB010000141.1:0-14575 GCA_024244615.1 Ascosphaera pollenicola | reverse complement strand
CCATCATAGGCACGGCTTAAAACGCTAGAACAAACCCTCCCCCAGGCGGCTGTCTCCAAATCCTCTTCTTCTCAATCATCCTCACCCTCGGCTCTAAACCAGCTATGTTCTTTGCTTGAACTCAGGGATCTGCAAAATCCTGTTTCTGTAGCTGCGAAAGATGAGCAGCAAACGCCCCCTTTTGGCCTCTCGGTCCTCAGACCAAATCTCCGACGACACCGCTGACGAAGTTGATACCTTACTTGACGGTGACGAGACCAGGTCCAGCGTTCGATCAGGCCGTAGGCCGTCGTTCTGGGCTCAGCTGTGTCTCTTTGTGTGGTCGACCGTTGTCACCGCTGCTCTGATCATCCTTGCTGTCTACTACCAACATGAGAAGGACACTGGCGATCTTTCGTCGAGGAAACATGCCCCCGTCCCTGGCAAGAGAAATCTTATTTTCATGGTCTCTGATGGCATGGGACCAGCGAGTCTTTCGTTGACGCGGAGCTTCAGGCAGTATACGGACAATCTACCAATCAACGACACTCTAATCCTCGACCGCCACTTCATCGGCTCGTCTCGAACACGATCTTCATCTTCTCTGATCACAGACTCTGCTGCCGGTGCTACGGCCTTTTCTTGCGGGCAGAAGAGTTATAACGGTGCTATCTCAGTCTTGCCAGGCCACACCCCTTGTGGAACGGTACTAGAAGCTGCAAAACTCGCCGGTTACATGACAGGATTGGTCGTTACAACCAGAATCACCGACGCAACTCCCGCATGCTTTGCTTCCCACGCTAATCACCGCATGTACGAGGACCTCATTGCTGAGCATGAGATTGGAAACTACCCCTTGGGAAGAGTCGTCGATCTTATGCTTGGTGGAGGACGATGTCACTTCTTGCCCAACACGACTGAAGGCAGCTGCAGACACGATGACAAGGATGTATTGAGCCTGGCTAGAGCAAATGGCTTCACTTACATCGATGATAGAGTAGGATTTGACGCCCTCGACAATGGCAACACCGCAGGGCTACCTTTGCTTGGTCTGTTCGCTCCCGGTGACATTCCCTACGAGATTGATCGCCGACACCAGAATGACACCTATCCCTCTCTCGAGGAAACCACCCGTACTGCTCTAAGAGCTCTGAGCAAGGCTACAGAAGACAGCGACAGGGGCTTCTTCATCATGATTGAAGGATCTCGAATTGACCATGCTGGTCACGGAAACGACCCCGCTGCTCAGGTTCACGAAGTTCTGGCCTACGACCGTGCTTTCTCTGCTGTCCTTGATTTCATTGAGAACGAGGAGACTCCTACCATTGTCGTCAGCACATCGGACCACGAGACCGGTGGGTTGAGTGTCGCGAGACAGCTTACCGAGGTCTATCCGGAGTATCGCTGGTATCCAGAAGTCCTTGCGAAGGCGAATCATTCTTCTGAATACCTTGCTTTACGAATTGAGGAGGTCTTGAGCTCAGGAAATGCTGCCACTGACTCTTCCCTTCGGTCACATATCAAGCACGAGCTTATTGAGAAGGGTCTAGGCATCACGGACGTTACTGATCTGGAGATCGATGTACTCGTCAAGTCTTACACTGACCCCAACACCGGACCCAATTTCGTCTTCGCCGATCTCATCAGCAGACGCGCCCAGGTTGGATGGGCAACTCATGGTCATTCTGGTAAGTCGTCAAGTCACTGATATTCAAAAAGCGGTCATCGAAAAATTTGCTGACGATTGGTGCCAGCGGTCGATGTCAACATCTACGCATCATCTGCAAAAGACGCGGCTGATTTGTTTGGCAACCACGAGAACACCGAAGTCGGTGACTTCCTTGCCGACTACCTCGCCGTCGACGTCGATGCTGTGACGAAGAAGTTGATTGGCACAAAGACGCATAGCTACGACATGAATGCCACACAGGCCGATAATCATTACGCAGGTGACTACCCCTGGCTCGGACCCTCTTTGGTTGGAAACTATAACGTCGATGCGCTCGACAGATACCATGGCGACTTCAAGAAGCGCAGCCTGCACGGTAATGAGTGTAACTGTGGCGATCACTGATTCAATTGGATCTGATCTTTTTTTTATGTTTTTTCTCCTCGCAAACATGAATCGAGGACGACACCCCTGAAACCAATGAGATTGCATTTTCTCCTATGATGTTATAGCATTATGATTTTGAGATTTTAATCCATGTTGCTTCTTTTGGCAATATATCTCCATCCAAACAGCTCCATTGCATACGTTTATCATCGTCTGGAATTTCACTCCATAAGTTTTGCCTTGCTCCATAGTATATTCATTGTGATACGTTATGAGCCTATCGACCTTGCATCCCCCTCAAACCCTGTGGGAAGTCCGCACAAACGGTCAAGGAAGGATGGAATCAATTGACGAGATCTTGAACAAGACTGAATAGGGTAGACTTTCGTTCGTATAGAATGCGTGAAGACATTTGTGAGAATATTAAGAAAAATGGTAACTTAAATGGAGAAGGAAAGATATGACTCCAGACAAGACGATAAGGAACGCCACTCAGAAAACATGAATAACGGAAGATTGACACCAAGCGAACTGCAATATCTAAAAACCAGTCCATCACAAAGCGATCACCACAAATGCAGCAGCAACCATAGCAGCAGCAAACGATTGACGGATGGAAGTAGCGCCGCTGTTGTCATCACCGCCTTGGTGGAAGTCAGCATCATCCTCATTGGAACTCGTTGGATTCGCAGGAGTATTGTCCGAACTTGAACTTCCTGAGTTTTTGCCATCATTGCTGCCACCTTTCTTGTCGCCGTCATCCTTATCATCATCCTCATCGTCAGGACGGCCAACTCCAGCTCCCTGCATGCCAGGGATGAGGTTGTCCGTGTTTTGCGAAGGTGTTGATGAAGCAGAAGAAGTCGTGGTTGTGACAGAAGAGGAGCTGGTCTTAGTCGCGCCAGCTGAAGTAGACTCGGGCTCTGATGATGTCGTAGTCTCTTTCGGCTTGGGCCTTGGCGCATTAGGATCGCGATCCGGATGTTCACCATCAGCGTAGAACGACTTCAACACGACAACTTCATCAGATATTTCAACTGAGCTCTCCAGACCACTGTCATCCTTATAGATATAAGACTTGGAGCCCTTGACAGCACTCTTGGGGGGATCATAGCATTCTACGGTGATCTTGTCAATCAGAGAGTAGTAGTAACCGTTCTTCTTGACATCTTCTGACTCCCAATCCACAAGCCCACCGGCCCATTCAACAGTACCCTCGGCAGAAGAAGGCAGTCCAGCGGGCCAAAGTGAAAGCTGGAGACGAGATGGGGTTTGTGGGAACTCGAATCTCTTGGTAGTTTCGTTATAAGTATCAGACTTCTTCAGAGTTCGAACATCTTGACCATCGATAGACCAGGTGATGTGGTCGGGCTGCCAATCGATCGTATAGGTGTGATAATTCTCAAAGGTGTCCGAAACAGAAGCGCTGATTTCGTTGGTCCCTGGAAGCAAATATTAACCTCTGAAAAAAAAAGAAAAAAAAAAAAGAAAAACATTGAAACAGATAGCAGAAGCGTCAAACTTACAGACTGGGATGCCTTGGAAGTAATAATTGGTTTGCGCATCACCCAAATCAGCGCCGATGAACTCGAAATCAATCTCATCCTTGACATCGGACATCAAGATGAAAGCAGTAACGACACCACGTCCACGGCTGGTCCTCATCCGCGCAGTGATCTTGCCATACCAGATATAATGGTTGGACGACAGCAGTGTGCCAACCGTCTTGGGAGCCATCGTCAAAATCAGGTTGCCTCCAGAAGAAAGCGCCTGTCCGCTGGAAACCCAATCTGCTGCACTTGCATCGCCGAGATACTTCGTATTCGGGGAGACGCTATCAAGATCGTCCCAGTCATATACACGGGGCTGGCAGACAGGTGCAGGGACGCAGGAATTAAGTGAGAAAGAAGATAGAGGGTCACATCCACCTAGACAGTATGCGCCAGTGCCACATTCTCCATATTCTAGGTTGCTTCCATCGTCAGTAACAATCAATCATCTGGAAATGCAAAGGGAAGACTCACGAGAACAGCATGAGAATTCTTCAGGACAGTGGGAGTTTGTGTGACACTTGATATTGTCCGCAAGGGCAGCTGGCAGCAAAGCTGCCAGGACCGTGACAAGACGCCAATAGCGGGACATCCTTGACAGTAAGCTACCTCCAAGCTGCAGGGGAAAGGCCAGCCGGTGAACGAGGGGAACGCTGCAAGATTTCCTGAGGAAGATTTCAGGAGAGATAGAATCCAAAGCGAATCGGCGATAGGACACGCCTATGTAGAAAGAAGGTGGAGAGATTCAAGAGTACGTTGGTAGATGTCTAGGTCAACTGGGACGGAGATGAACATGTGGACGAAAAAAGAGCGTCCAAGAATAACTTCAGAGAAACCCCGAAATCGTAGAAGGCGAATAGCTCACCATCTGGTTTGCGGTGCTATATCAAGGAGGCCCCTACCAACGGCAGCGGCTGCTCCCTGATGTCACCCTCCACGCCCTGGCATTCCTCACACCCCTCGATGATGAGGTCCAGTCATGATGGTGGTGATGCCGGGTTTTCCATCGTAACCGTGGCTGGTGGCTTGGATTTCTTCCATTGCGGCCGATCCAGGTTTCCCTCGAAAGCTTTCGATGTTCGGGCTTCTCTGCCCTTCTGCCTGGCTGTATGTATGTGCAATTGCTCGTATGAGGCCATAAATGGGCCGGCAATCCCTTGTCCAGGAGAGATATCATCCTCAATGGGCAGAGCTCACACCAGCTCTCGGGATATTTGGAGCCACCAACGGCGTGAGATCTGTATGCCGTCACATAAATGAAGTGAGGGCGTTGGCTGGCAGGATCACATCCAATCTGATGTATAACGAAAGGTGATGCGACTGTCGTCAATTATATGAGCTGAATCAAGACGTCTGTCGCCCTTCATGTCTCTTCATGAAGCGTAGCACAGACATTCTAGTTCAACGGCCGTTGCAATCAAGCAGCAGCAACTCGAAGAGTTGACATATGTACATCGAACAGTGCACTGCTTCGATTTGCTCTCAGGTTGACCCAAGAGCATATCTTCTTTCCAAGCACTGGACTGTCGCTGTATTCCCCGATTGCGAGGAGATCGACGATGAAGTTTTAAAGTCGATTGACATCTTCCACTCGGCGCACGGATACATCATCTGCACGACAAGACATTCTTGTGCATTGCAGTCAACGCCGGAGAATGATCCACTTTCGCCATCACGCACAACCATCTGAACGTCGCAGTGTGGCACAGCTTCGTTGCAAAGACGAAGGCCTGTTGCTTATGCCAAGTCGGGCCATCTGACATAGACCGTTGACTTGTACGAGCCTCCTGGTTGCCTCTGTGACCCCAAAAGATGCATGTGCCCTGCCTTCCATGGAGAAGGATGATCTCTATAAGAATGCCTATGGGGATTCAAAACCGAAACTGAGAATGCCAAACAAATACTTCTATCTCATTGTCGAGTCTCAGGTCCACCCAAAATTTACATGTCTTCAAGGCCATTTGGCCGCACCATCGGCGGCAACAGAGCATCGACTGAGATAACAAGCACAAACGTTCCAAGTCAAATGGGCTGCTACGTCCTCCTTGACTTTCCCCTGCTCGATAAGGCTCCCCAGCTCCGTTCCAGCAAGGACTGGCCACGCTGGTACCTCCATGTCTGCGTCGCAACCCGATGCGTCTTCCTCAAATGGGATGATCCGCTGGCTCTCCCTGAGCCCACGAGTCAAGACAAGGAGTATAGAGCTTTATACAGCGCTTTTTGGCAGAAGATTCTGTCGACTGTTGATGAGAAGTATCTGCTTGAGTCCAAACAATACGAGACGTTGTCCGCACAGGTCAATTTTTTGAAGTATCTATGCGAGGACGAGTCGAAAAGAGACGAGATTTCTCTTGCGTGAAGCCAGCGGCTCTAAAAATTTCTCCTTTTCTTAGATGCATCAAATGTATCAAAACGTTTCTCGAATCGCTTCAGATGACGTTTACCAAGGACGGTGTCAAATTCCAACCCAGAGAGTCCTTGCTCATCTCCCTGTCCCACTCTAATACCCCTGAAGTCCGAGACATTGTCCATGATATGTGACGCTTAGAACATCGAGATAGAATATTGCCAGTGCATTGACGGAGTATACACGTATCAACAATTCTTCAAGTCTTCACATGACCAATTCGATTGAAAACTCTTCGTCCCCTCTATAGCCACTCACACTGCTTGCAAGGATGACATTGATTGACAGCTATTGCGAGAAACAAACGACAAGAATGCAGATGATGTCACGATTAAAAAGAAACAGGATCGTTAAGACAAACAGACATATGTACTCGTACGAAAACCACAAGGCAAAGCAGAAGAGACATCACGGTAACGATCAACGCCCCAGTAAATGAAAAGCCAGCCTTGTTCATTTCCAGTCTTATCACCATTAGCGTTTCTTAGGTTGCGCCAACGCAGCTAGCCGACTCATACTGATACCATTACCACCATTACCACCACCACCGGCTCTTCGCACCGCACTCGGAGCGGCCGGCGCCTTCTTCCCAGTCGTGCTCGTTCCAGCTGCTGCGGCCCTTCTCACAGCAGGAGTAACGTGTCGTGTCGAAGCCATTGTCCGAGGCTGACCTCCGGGCCTGAAACGTTTTGAGGCCGGTGTATGAGGCACAATCTTCTGCCCTGTCGATGTTGTGGTCGACGATCTCGCTGCACTGCTAGCTGTGCCAGCCATAGCTGTACCTCTGGAAGACGGCCCTGTCGTAGATGCCTTGTTTGCGGTGAAATGCTTGACTTTCTTAGGATCATGACTGGCGTCGGCCTTGGCAGGTTCTGCCTTCGATGTAAAATTGAAGGAGGGTTCCTTCGTCATCTTCACCCTTTTCTTCGTTCTCTCCTTCACTGTCCCGTCTTCTTCCTTGACTTCCTCAACAGGTGGCTTATTCTCTTCATTCCCTTCGCCGTCATCGACCTGATCGCGATGACGCTTCTTATTGCTGATACCATGTGGAATCATCTCAGGCCATTGACCAGGTGTCCTCTGTGTGAGCGGCGATTTAGGTGCAGGAGAGATAGTGGGAACCGGCTTGGACTTGACAGGGTGCTGTTGCTTCGTCTTGACAGTTGACGCACGAATGCTGGGACTCTTGGGGCTCGGAACTGTGCTTGATCCGAACTTGTAGATGCCCGAATGTTTATTCGCAGACACCGGAGATGGTGTTGCAGGTGGCAGAGTTGGATATCTCACGGTACTGGGCAACTGAACTGACGCAGGAACAGCTGAATCACGCGTCTCCTGGATTTCAGCATCTGTGCCTGCAGTCTTTGACCTGGTTGGGCTACTCTCATCGATAGCCTCTCTCAATCTCATGGTGGAATTTCTCTTTGTACTGGGAGAGAACACGACGCGTTTGCTTGGTGATGGCGCAGGGGCCGCGTTGTCATCATCTAAACCATAAAGTTTCTGGTCCCAATCATGTGTCGTAGATACCACAGCCGGAGGTGGGACATGTGTACCTGCAGCGATTTTGGCAGGATCGGTAGAGAACAGCGGTTGGCGTTTGCGAAGAATCGATTTGAGTTCAGGAATTTGCGTCTTGAATTTTGGGTTGAATTCCGTCTGAGGTGTTCGTGGTGCAGTCTGCTTACTAGCGGAGGGCGATAAGGGTTTGGTGACCTTCGGGTGATATACAGTCGTAGCTCTTGGAATGATGGATCTCCTTCTTGGTGTAGCAGGTGCCTCCTGGACTTTAGATTTGAAGCCTTGTTTTGAATCATCCTTGCTTGGTGCATCTTCAGTAGATAGCTTAGCAATATGAGCCTTTTTGCTTTTTGAAGGTGTTGCAGCTCTTGTCTCATCCTCGTCCAGTCTAGCCTTCGAAATGGATCTCTTGAGTGCCTTGCGCGGAGACGACGAGATCACAGGCGGTAGTATCGGACGATGGGACGATGGATGGTTTGCAATTGAGTCCATTTTCTTGAACTGGGCCGAATGAGCATCACTAAATCGACCAGAAGGTCCAATTGGCGTAGCCATCTTACGCGCCACTGCAGCACGTTCTGCTTCTTCGTTCATACGGTTCTCCCTTTCCTTGGCCCTCTCTATCGCCAATTCAGCTTCAATTCTGGCCGCATCCTTCCTGATAGTCTCCATGAGCTTCCGTGCTTCTTCGCTCAGTTCCGCGTGTTCTTTGGTGGGTGTCTTCAGCAGCGGATAATTTGGCGAGTCATTTGATTCAGCCTGTGTGATGCGCGACCTCGAAGGCGTTGACGTATTTGCTTTATCTTCTGATGTTTTAGGTATTGGTTTGAAGCCTAGAACCAAGCCTGAGTCCACAGTCTTGGTCGTGCTCTGCTGGACTTTGCTGGGATGCATCTCTTCAAGGCCAGGCTTGAAAGTCCTCGACCCCACTTCTGGGGTTCTTGTCAGTATCTTCGTGAATGCTGGCTTCGCCATTGGTGTAGTTGACTCGTTGTCTGGAGTATCCTCAGTTGGCTGATTCTCCTTTTTGAAAGGCGTGATGAAGGTTGAATCGACTATCCTTTCTGCTGTTGGTGTTTTAAAAGGGGTTTTTGCAGTCTTTTCTGTCGCGTCTGTCGTGTTGTCTTCCTTGGTGGCCGGGAAACCAGGTGCTGGTGACTGCACAGCTTGTGTTGGTGTCTGCACCTCTATCAGTACGATCATTCACTAAGCAGATGGCTCCCATGACAGCATCATAACTGCGCAAAGGACAATTATGAAGCTACACCTACCGCGAAATATCCCTTCGACTCCCGAAGTCGAGCCGAACGACGAAGTGGCGTGGCGATGCTCGCCATGGTCGCGAGCTGTTGCGCAACGAAAGGCAAAGGTCTATATGATAATTCTCGTTGTGCTGAAAATGAAAAGCTATGCAGCTATGCCCATGAAGCGTCTGTTCCCTCCTTAACCGTTGTTCAGATGCTCAGATCTCCCAATTGACGATCACGACGTCGATGTGGTTGTTGTTTACGGTTGTTGTCCGCCGGGCATCCCCCCCAGCGAGATGTAAACAAACTGCGGACAGGAACAAGGCTAACGCTATCCGGTATTCGCTTACGCACCCAATTGCGGCCTAGCGTCGGGCCTTTTCGAGGCTTATTTTTATAGATCTGAGCAAGCGACAAGAACGATTGACAAGGCAATGAAAAAGAAGCAACTGCATTAAAAGGGTAATAAATTTCATGAGTTTTTTGACTGATGCTAAGGAAACCAATTTGAAAACCACTGCAATTCTGTGGCCTCGCCAATTTCATGTAAATCATGCTCTCATGAGGGGAAACGAAAGGATTCTTGCGAAAGACCCTTCAGCATGAGAGGCCCGATGGACGCGGTCAATAGAAAGTATGATGGAGATTATGTGGACCGCCGTTGGCATAACCCTCATGAATGCGTAATGGTTGCGGTGGCGAAACCGCATGGACTTGTTCAGGATGTGGAAATGCAGAACTTTGAGAGGTGACAGCATGCGGTGTCTCACTGGGAATGTTGAAGGGCAAAAACCAACCCCCTGGCTGGAAAAACGAGTCCAAGATAGTCACGCCTTCTAGGTTAAAAGGTGCTTGCCATTGACTGTTCTGGTCATATTGAGGTCCTGCCAAGGTAAAGGAAGAGCCTGTCTGGGCTTGATCGAGTCCCAGCGTTACATGGTTTTGAGTGTGTAGCTGCATTTGAGGAGTAGTAGAAGCTTGGTTGAGCATATGTTGCTGCTCAACCGTAAATTGTGCGTGCTGGTGAAGCAGTTGAGACTCATCGGTCTCTCCAATAACGGCTGATTCAGAGCTGGAGTAATCGACATTGTGGTGTTGGCCTACACTACCCCCATGGCTGCCATGGTAAGAGTAGCTGACAGGCGAAGGTCCGACATGCGTGATTTCAACGCTTGGTATGTAGTTTTGAGGATTCATGGTTTCGATAGAGTGATGAACTCGTGATGGCAGTGAGAATTTAGTATGCTGTCCAGGCTTATAGTGTTCTCTGGGATAGGATGTGAATTCATTGGACGGAGGGGACGTCGTATAGGTCGTTTCTGGACGTAGAACCTGCGCTTGAGGTTGACATCTAAATTGAGGCTGTGATTGAGACTTCTCGACCTCGTGCTGGCCTATTCCAGAGCCTGGCGTTGCAGACACACTTTGCCTTGCCTCTTTTCTTGCGTAGGTGCTGCTGCTATGATTATCATCTGTGTTCAAAGACGAAAGGTCTGCAAAAAACTCGTCTACCCCCTTGAGATCTGACTTGTGGCTCAGAACTGCGTCGTCACCCTTCTCACTTTTCCAATTTTCCTCAGGGTTTGTCCAGTCGGACGTAGATACCCCTTGAGGATATCTATCGAACCATGCCCCATACTGTTCCAGTCTGGTCACATCTGCATGGGTTTCTGGCTGAACGTTATTATTTACTTGATGTGCAAATTGACGATACCGCTCCTTGGTAGTTTCCACGAGATAATGAAATGTGCCCCAATGACGCTTCATCCTGTTGAGGTATCGATATGTTTTCCAGAGATTATTTTTAGCAGCCTCGTGTGACTGTGAATTCGGGCTAAACATGCACCAGATGTGCACTATTCCTGCCGTGAATGCAGAATACCCTGCAAACGGGGCAGTGAGTCCGTGGTCGGAGGCGTAACTCATCAGATTGGAGATTTCGGCCGCAGCATGAATCGCAACTTTAGCACTTTCGGCTAGAAAAGACTGCGGCACATCTTTTGGCAATGTTGCGACAGGTGTAATGGGAATCGCAAACCCGTTGAGGAATAAAATAGTATGGTTGATCATCATGTGGAAATAGATGAATTGACCGGAGATCCTCTCCACAGCATGTATCTGTAGGTTTTCAGCAGTCCACTTTAACTTGTCTGGAAGTTGATCCGCAAACTCCTGAATTTGCTTCTTCAACTGTGTATGTTCAGAATCTGGCGCCCACATTGGAAGTAGATCTTTTCTTTTCAACCCCAGATTCATATAATCAATGGCACGACCCCACAGTATGGAGATCCTGATGGTATAGGCCGAAACTCCCATGTTCTCTTGCGGGTCCGTCAACTGCCCTTCGCCATCTTGAATAGGATTGATCACTTCGCCTTCCAAATTTTCGGTCGGGCCAGGTATCTCCATTTGAAAGTTCGACTCTATGACAGGGAGCTGTATGTTGATGAACTCGGTATTTGCCATCGGCGGTCTATAACCCCCTGACGAAACAAAGCGATCCTGTAGAACGCAGGCCCACATAGTTCGACGTCGGATTTCGCGGTCCACAAAAGAGAGTGGTCTTCGAGCAGATGTATCACCTGGATCAGATGGAGCCATAGGGTCGTAATCCAGCTCTCTGTGCAGTTGTAACGCATATGCCATCTTCAATGCTTGTCCACCGTATGACCAGCTTCGTCCACCGTGACAGGTACCGTACTCATGCAACCCAAGGATCAGAAACACGGTTACCATTGTGATGTTCGGCTGATCGTGCCTTGAGAGTGCAATCTGTCCGGCAATCTTAGCCCATTTTTCCCCTCGTAAGAACGCCGGTTCCGTATTGATTTTGGGGTGATTTGAGAAGCGAGCGGATATTGCACAGACCGCCAGCGTCATTACAGGAGGAACCAAGCCAGCCTTGAGTTTCCGCATAAAGCTAGGCTTATGGAGGAGTAAATATGATTGACCATATATGTATTCAAAGAACACTTCGCAGAGATGCTCTTGTATATCTGCTGGAGGCAAATGCTCTGCGCCCTCCTTGAGAAGCCGCGAGTCATCCCCCGGCTCGTGTACGGCGTCGACAACCATACCATTATGGTCCACAAGCTTCTCTTTCGTCCATTCTCTGAGTTCCGCATCAAATGCCTCGGCAGCTGAGCGTTTCTTCGACGCTTTCGCCGTGAATCGTGGTACTTGTCCGACCGGAAATGGTTTGACAACTCCCCGTCCTATGGCGCTCAAATCGCGGCTTGCGTCCT
The DNA here is from genome assembly GCA_024244615.1 of Ascosphaera pollenicola. Lineage (NCBI taxonomy): Eukaryota > Fungi > Ascomycota > Eurotiomycetes > Onygenales > Ascosphaeraceae > Ascosphaera > Ascosphaera pollenicola. The sequence continues at coordinate 2,570 of JAGYIB010000141.1, read as the reverse complement.
TTGGTATGATTTTGATCACCCTATTCTCCATCTGTTTCAATCGCTTGCCCAGCATAGCCATATAATCTGTGCGTGGCGCTGGAAGTCGTGGTGTCTTCTTGTAGACACATGGTATATTTGCTCGCAAGCAGTGGGTACAGCTTGGCTCGCCTCCGGAGCATTTGATCTTTTTCCGTCGACAAACAAGACAAGCACATGGGAGGCGTTTGCGCGCTTTCCCACTCTTAGTCTTTGAACTTGGCCATGAATTGGCTGCTTGAAGTTCGTCTTCTTCGTTTTCAATCGGTGTAGCGGGGGAAAGTGACCGATCTGGGTGAGCAGGGGCGTCGACGGGGTTATTGTTGACGGCCTGTTTGCCGCCTGCGCCATTGACTGAGGTGGCAGCTGAGGTAGAGTCTTGCTCTGAGAGTGCACTCAAGTTTTGCGGTGATTCATCTTCCAGAAATATATCGTCCAATTCTGGTGGGACGTTATCCATTTTGCCTGAGCTGCCTCTGGAAGTATCTGTGAATAAGTCAGAGTCGTCGATGTACTTGTTTTGAGATGAATCAATCAAGCCACTTCGTCTCAAGTTGATTGTCAAGAATTCATTCCAGCCACTTTGAACTATGTCGTGTGAAGTCCAGAGGCAATTCAACAGCTCGGTAATCGATGAAACACATCAGTGTCAACCTCATTAGCGAATGTGAAAAGAAGGTTCCACACGGGCTAAAAAACGGGGGAGAGAAAGAAAAGAAGGGTGAAACACCCCCGGATTATCAGAGTGAGACTCATTTTTCTGGTTGTTGCCCTTTAAGGGTCTTTCTCATCGAGCGGGATAACCACGCCAGGCGCGATCATCGACGACCCGAACGGAGAAGCTAAAGCCGGATGTACGCACATCATCGTGGACTCCCAGCTTTCCAAGCCTCGATATCGCGCGAGCCTTAGCCAGTGCGTGAACTATTACCAGATTGGCTGTGCCATGTTGCTAGACGTCAAGAATACTTGATGTCGGCCCGAGATGGTTTGAATGTCCGACAGCCGAGTCCAAGCGAGGTACAACTGTAAGGTACGGTCCAGATCAAAAGAGTTCAAATAGGTTTCATTGTCAATAACGATCAATTGCCCCGAAGTATAATCAACTTCCATAGGTAGTAGGTCTTAAAAAGTTCATGAAATCATTACGAGCTTCAGTATGGGTCGTGTAAAGGAGGGAATCGGCAAGATCCAATTTGGTTTCGCCCCGGGTCGTTATAGTTTAATATTCCCCGGATTTCCGCGGTAAAAACATGGGTTCGTTTTCTAGTTGGAGACGGCATCGATGTACTTGGCTTTGGGGAGCTTAGCCTTCAACGGCAGCTTACGAGAGGAAGGCCCAACGTAAACAGTCTTGTCGTGCTGGCTAATGACCCAGTTTTGAGAGGCCGGATCCCAATTTGAGATGTCACGGCGAGTGAGGGTGGTGCGCCAGGTATAAGGAACTCCGGGGTTGATATGGACACGATCGAAATCACGAAGGACGACCTTAGCATCATTAGGTCCGCCAAGGGAAACGTACTTAACAACATATTAGCAATCGACTCTTGTTTCTTCGAGCAAAGATGAAGCTTACCAATTGAGGAACCTCGTCACCTGAAATACCTCCAGTATTCTTGATGGTAGCAACAATCTCATAGAGCTCATCATACAGTCGTGGACTACCACCAGGGCCGCCACCAGCCGGCGGATTCTTTTGAGGAGAAGCATCATGGGCACCCTCAGGAATGTACTTGTCGTTGGGCATTCCATAATGGGGATCGCCAGAAGAACTCTTGAGGTCGGTGGAGTTCAACCAAGGGTAGATATACTTCCAAACGCGATTCTCTTCGATCTCAGACGGGAACACATATTCCTTTGTATTGTTGCTGATCTTGCCGAAAAGAGACGCTGCCTTGGTCGTCGAGTTAGTTGCCTGATACTTGGGTACAGGCAAGGCATTGATCTTTAAGTCTGTGTAGCTGAAGTTGGTGTAACTCAGTCCATGACCAAACTCCCAAACAGGCTTGAGACCGTTCTTGTCAAAGTGACGATAATCAATGAAGATGCCTTCCTTGAAATCGTCCTGAGGAGGACCATGGCCGTTATTCGGCTTCCAGGTAAGGTTGGCGCCATAATCAACATCCTTCTCGGCCCAGGTAAACGGCGATCTGCCAGCAGGATTGACTTTGCCATACAAGACGTCGACGAGCGCATTACCGCTCTCCTGTCCAGGAAGACCAGCCCATACAATGGCAGTGACATTAGGATTATCATGCCACCCGGCAGGGATGACAGGGCCAACTGAATGAATCACAACGACCGTGTTGTTATGCCTCTCAGCAACATGGTTGATCAACTCGTCGCCATTGTTCCACAAAGTGAGGTTATTGCGATCTCCTGCATTGCCATCTACAATGGCAACCATCTCACCGGAATCAGCATTGGCGAAAACAATCGCAACAGAAGTCAGGTCGAGTACGGCATCAATCCGCTTCACATTATAGTTGTCAAGGACAGCATCGACTGTGCCCACACCGTATTCGATAACCTTTCTCTGGATGGCTTCATAG
>JAGYIB010000140.1:0-14593 GCA_024244615.1 Ascosphaera pollenicola | reverse complement strand
CTGCGGAGGGCTCGACGCCGGGGACGAGGTGGGAGGGAGCGAAGGCGACCTGCTCGATCTCGGCGAAGTAGTTCTCCGGGTTCTTGTTGAGAGTGAATTTGCCGAAGCGGCGCAGAGGCACCTCGCTCTTCGGCCAGACTTTCGTCAGGTCGAAGACGCTCCAGCGGAACTTCTCTGCTTGCTCCGGGCTCAGCACTTGCACGTACGCGGTCCACGAGGGGTGCTCGCCGCGCTCGATGGCCTCGAAGAGGTCCTGCGTGTGCCAGTCTGGGTTCTCGGCAGCGAGCTTCGTGGCTTCTTCGTTGGTGAAGGTCTTGATGCCCTGGTCAGTATGGAGGTGGATCTGAACGTAGTTGAAGCCGCCGCCAGGCTTCAACCACTTGAAGGTGTGGCCGGAATAGCCGTGCATGTGTCTGTACGAGTAGGGCGTGCCACGGTCAGAGAACAAGGTCATGACCTGATGGGCGGACTCCTGGTGAGTCGACAAGTAGTCCCAGAACATGGTGGCATCCTTCAAGTTGGTCTGAGGGTTCCGCTTCTGGGTGTGAATGAAGATGGGGAACTTGGCCGGGTCTCTCAAGAAGAAAACAGGAGTATTGTTGAAGACCCAATCCCAATTGCCCTCCTCCGTATAGAACTTGAGGGAGAAGCCACGGGGGTCACGAGCGCTGTCTGCCGACCCCTTTTCACCACCGACAGTGGAGAATCGGCTGATGAGCTTGGTCTTCTTGCCCACTGTCTTGAGCATGTCGATTGTTGTCTGCATCATAGAGATGTTAGTCGAGGCCCCTGGAAAGCAAGCTTCAGAGATGTATGCCATACAATATCACTGATTTCATCTGTAACTTCGAACTCGCCGTAGGCGCCAGCACCCTTAGCATGGACAACTCGCTCCGGAATCCGTTCACGGTCGAAATGAGCAAGCGTGTCAATCAAGTTGAAGTCTTGAAGAAGAAGGGGGCCATTGCGGCCAACCCTCTGAGCAGCCTCAGGGTCGAAGATCTATGCTTCATTAGTTTCCAGTTCTCGCACTATGCTTTTGAACAGTGAACATACGGGGCAGCCATTGGAGGTCGTGAATGTAGGGGTCTCATTGTAGCGATAGGAATCTGTAGACACCGTTAGAAAATAAAAGCATAATATGAGCTGAGAATAGACCATCATACCGCTCTTCTTTCCGTCGTCAGCACCCATGATGAGTTATCTGCGTGTTTGTTTTTTTCGACGATGGGCTGTTATGATCAAGAAGGCACAATGATCAAGTCCAGGAAGATCGGCCAATATCAAGTTGGGAGAGAAGGACTTTAAAGTAAAGGTGGAAAGCCTATTGCTCGGTGACAGTGACGCTTAAACTTTCTCTGATAGTACGCACCACCGATGAACAGCCCCGCAACGATATTGCATTACAAAACCGTCCAGTCGCGGCGTCACCCAAAGCTTCGAGAAATGCCCCGCGCGGTATGATTTGCGGAGAGGTAGCGGGCCTGTTGTCAGTAGTTTCCAGGAGCTCAAAATCCGGCTTAGTTTTGAAGCAGCAGACCATTCAGCCAATCAGAGTGTCGAACGAAGCAGCAATGCAGTGTAACATGGTATTGAGAAGCAGGGTGATGCATCGCGTCTTATTGCATGAAGAGCTCGATATGTAGAATGGAATCGACCTTCCGCACCATCATGTCCGCTTTCGATATTGGGAGGTTACTCCACTCACTCAGCACGTTTCCAAGATAATACTTTCAGGCCCGATTTGATATCGAATTTGCTAAGCCTGGCAGCAAGACTCAGAGTTAGGAATCGCCGTAGGACAACCAAGCTTGGCGCGAATCTAACGTTCCATGGGGACCGGGTCCTCGATCGGCAGGCTCAAAGCTAAGACTTGACAGTTGCTGCAAATTCCTTTCGGCACCCCTCTTTTCAACAGACCGACCGCTGTCACATTACATATGATTTGTAGGGATTCTTGATGCTGCAATGTGGTGCAGAAGACACTCAGCTGCTAGCCAAAGCATGAATTTCGCAGGAAAGAGACGTACAGTAAACTCGACGACGAGCTTCGCAATTGGGGTTCGGAACACGCCGAGTCATCTTGTATGCGGAGCACAAGGGTTCCCCATCATAACGGGCCAATGAGTCCGGCTCAAATTCCAATTTGTGGGCCTCAGTGGTCAGCTCTTCGGCGGATCATCAAGTCAGCTTCAGTCAAATTCTCAGCACCGCGCAGGGAAGTATCACCGGATAAGTTGACTGAAAACGCTAAGGTGAGGAGAGAAAGAAAAAACACAGCTGCTTGGACTCGTGTGGACTTGCTTCTTTTGTTAAGGCCGCCAAGTCAGGGGCATCCAATTTTTTGGCATTCGGCTAAGCTTCGGCAAAGTCATTTCTACTCCAAGATATGGCGACGCCCAAACCTGCTCGTGCGGTCCAAGGGGGCCAACTTTCATGCAAAAAGTTCAGATTCGATGGCAGCGAAAAATTGTATAAACTTCATTGATTCATCCATTTCAGGGTCCTGGGGAAATAAAAGAAACTGGGTGTTCAAAAGGGGCCAGAGACCAATTTGTGAAGAACATCAAAAACAAGACGGAGCAGTGTGTTGCACGTCAGCAAAAAAGAAAGAACAAAGCTTTGTGTAGTCATGTCGGGGATTTCCGGTATCAGTGTCCCAAAAAGTAAAACCAAACGCCGTGGATCGTGGGCATCTATCATTCAATTGTATATAATGTGTCGTAAAATTCGTGAGGTTGGGTGTTGAAAGGCGCAGGCTCTGCGTATCAATTGGAGGAGTGGACTTTGATGCCTGTAGGGTTCAATTTGGACGGCCTGCGCTCACTCTTTCCCTTCTTTTCATACCACGCCTGCGCGGAACCAGGAGTTCCCCGGGATTTCTCTTGCAATTGTCTCTGTAACACTTGCCTGCCGAATCTCGAAGAGGTGTCCTCTGAAGAGCCGGTGTCATGATTGCACCGACCCTCACTGCGGCTTCTCATCCTGTTCTCGTCAGAAGCACTCTTGCTTCTGCGGGACGATCCTTGATGTTGTGTTTGACGTGAGGAGCGACCTTCGCGGTTCGACATGCCCAGAGTCAGGATCCCCATCATCTTCGCCGTTTTGGAAGTCTTGTTCCGGCTTGTTTGGTGGTCGTTGTCAATATATGGCTGAGAGAACATGTTTGCCTCATTGGGCGCGCGACGCGAGGAGGAGGTAATCTCGGAAAGACCCTCGGAAGGAGACGATATGGAGCGAACACGTCGAAGCATACGCGTCGGACGACTTGATCCCGATGGTACTGACTCTACCTCCTCATGTATGCTATCAGCATGAACAAAAGGCTCAGGTCGCCTTGAGCGTGAGCGCCTCTCTGTGCTGTGGGAACGGTGGCTGCGGGTTGCCCTCGGCCGCGACTCACGAGTTGTTCGCGTCCTCGAGCTGTGATCGTCAACTTCCTCCATAATCGGTTCACGCCGCTCTGAAGGCGCCCGGCTTCTCCTGACTTTGACAGGCTTGCCGTCTTTGGTGTATAACTCTTCTTCATCGTCTAGGCTAATTCCACTGTCATGACGCCTGCCGTGCTGCGGTCTATCGAATTTTGGCGGACTACCACGACTAGATGTGGAGGAATCGGTCGAGATTGAGAATTTGGATGCAGCATAGGTCGATCCGGATCCGATAGAGCTTGCTTCACGCGAGGAATACTCGTCGCGGTCATAAGTGTGCCGCCGGCGAGGTGGAGGGTGCATACGGCCACCATTGTCGAGCGTGAAGCCGCTGTCGTGAGCCGCCAACGGCGTCATGAGTTCCCGTTCTGGTTTGTCGTGACTCCTTGATCCATCCTCGTCCAACCCTTGGAGCCAAGAATGAACACCGGTGATTGAACTCTCAAGTTCGTACACCTCGCTGCGATCAACACTTGGGCGAGATTGCAAACGGGATGCCATTCGAGGAATGCCTTGCCATTCAGTATCACCTTTAACGCAAGTTGGCGTGTGGAGAGACGCTGGGGGTGGCGACCAGGCACGCGGGATTTGGAAGTCGTCCGCAAGGTGTGGTGGAAGAGCCCTCTCCTCAATAAGAGGAGCTTCGTCTTCATCGGTACATGCTGCTTTAATGCGTTTGATGATCTTATATCCCCCGATCATGACAATTGTGATCCCAATACCAACACTGCTTGCCACAAGGAATTGCGGGCATGCTAGAAGAGCGAATGCTGAAGGGAAAGCAACCTTCAAAGCGTTCAGAATATGAGGACCAACATTCTTCGCCAGCTTGCTGGCTTCTGCGAGTGTGAGTGCAATCGCAGCCATGGCTTCCGGATTTGACTGTAGGTGATTGATGGTAGCCACGGCAGATGCCTCGGCACATTTAGCTTCTATCAACATCTGCTGCGTTTTCGCCATGAGCCCCTTCATGTCTTCCTCTGCGTTGCGATGGATTTGCTCAAATGTTTCGGCATGATACTCGCCAAAGGCAAGGTCTGTGTCAATGCCATCGTCTTCAGTATCAAAAGGAGAAAGAAAAAGGGAGTTGTTGTCATGTTGCATGAGCGATTTGCTGAGCGGGCTCTCATCATATTTTGCTGGTCGGCTAACTTCTTTTGAGTTGAAGTAATCATGAGAGCGATCGACGGAACGCGAGGGCTTATTTGGGCTCATGCGCCTTCGTCCTTCAAGCCGGGCAGGCTTATTGACATCTTCGTCGTCACTCGCCCATTCGAATTGTGTTTCGTGATTCTGTGGCCTCCGCTCGTTCGATGTCTGGTTGAATGTAGAGTTGTATTGGTCGATTAGACCAGTTCGGGCTTTCTTGTACGCCTCTTGTGCTTCCTTAAAGACGTTGTAAAGGTGTTTGGTCTTGCAAAGTCATAAGCATATTGCCAAATTATGAGGGGACTTGATGCATCAAGGGATACTTACAGTGCTAACGACCTCCCCAGACTTGTTGAAAACGGCGATTGTCTCGCCTAAGGTATCAAAGTTGAGCGACATGCTTGATGGGCACACGTCTCGTAGTTTGTCATAGAAAGATTGATGAATGGATTTTGCATGAACAACTTGATGCACGTCAAGAGATTTGCCGTGAATAAATCAGACAGAAAAGATCGGCTATCGAAGACATTTTATCGTTCCTGGAGATAACCCGTCACGAGATGTGACTCGAAAAAGACTACCCTTCAAAAATAGGACAGGACTGAGGGGATGATAGCTGCGGGTCGTGTCCTTTGAAGTAACATGCGGTGAACTTGTTAGTACCGTCCTGTTAGCCTAGGACCCGCTGTCGAGGTGCTGTGGGTGCAGGGGTTGCCAGCTCAGCGCCTGTCGACCGTGGTCAAAGTTTTCCACGAACGAGCCGTCTCGAGACTTGAGTCTCGCATGTACGTCAATCACAGGGTAAGCTAAAATGCATTACGGCAATTGGGTATCGAGCAAGCACTGGCGTTGGCCCTCGAAGACAGCGCTTCCCCGAATAGAAGGTGACAACCTCAACAGGGCTCGGGCAGCCCAGACCAGACACAGGCGACTCATAAAGACGGAGGAAATTGGCCCATCCCCCTTTGAGGTCTCTTTAACCAGCCGCCTGACAATAATGGCTAGCGGCTTTGCTAGGATCTTACAACTCGGACATTTTCGGATGCCTTGGCAGATTGCTCTCTGAGCGAGACGCCCAGCTGCACCAAGATGTCACCTTATTTGAAGATGGCTTTGCAAGGGCTTTGGCAGATGGAAAAGGTACGGTACATCTCCTCACCTGAGCCATGCTAGCATTGCCCAGTTTGTTTCTAGGCGCCAGGTCAGGGCGAGGCGGGGTTGTCTTTGCCAGCTACCCTTCCCAGTGATCGGAACCCGGGAGATGTGCGTGAGAGGCTGAGCTGTATATTCAATGGGATGACACCCGTCATCTTCATGTTCAGTTCGACGAATGGCCGTTTAGTGACTATAGAGATCAACCACCGTCACGAGCGTGAGATCCTCAAGCATCTGTGTCGGAGACACGTCTTGCACAAGATGATATACCGCATTGAATTTATCAGCCCATATCTATGGCGATGGCTGCTTTCGTCCGCATGCGTTACTGGTCAAGCGTTTCTTTAGATCCATAGGCACCCGGACTGTCGAAAGGCGATACGTCGCTTAGGGCGCATGGGGTCGCTCATTCTCCTCCAATCACTGATGGGTTGTCTGACAAGATCCGGATAATACCACGGCCCTGCAATTGATCGGTAATGGAAGTGCGCCTCTCTGGGGCAAATGACAAGTTTTGCGGCGCCCGTGTAGGATCCTTCCACAGATGTCACCGTTGAGTTCTCAGAGCTATCTGAAACGCTTGCCAGATGCGATCCAGAAGAGGAGCTAGAGCATGAAGCCTGCATCTGCTTCAGCGCTCAGCCCACAATCGGGGTGTTGCTTAGCTCTGGGTTTTAGTGCGTGTCGTCGCCTTGGTTTTTGTTTTTCCTCTTGTTTGTTTCCTCCAATTTGACAGGCCGCCTGCTCCCCGCTTTAGAACGTAGCGCGATGTACCAGTATGCTTTCGTCAAAATCAGGCATGATGCGACTGGTTTCTCACAGAGATGAGGAATCAAATGTGGTGATGACCCTAGTCATTGGCACAATGGGTTCTCAACCTTTGTGACGACTATTTTTGTCTGGACGGTGAGTCATTTCTGGAGGCCTTTCGAGAGTGAGGCATAGATTTAATCACATCCGTAAAGTCAGGGTACAAGGATCAACGTCTGAGTGATTGCGGAATCGTAGTTGTCGATGATGCAAAATGTCATGACAAGACACGACTGGAAATCGCTGCTTACTTGTATACCAACGTCAAGCTCAAATGAATTGACATTTTCCAAGGCCATCTCAAGATATGTACTCTTGGGAGAATTCGATCTCTGCTGTCGACGTATCTCGTCACAACATCTGGACCTCATAGAGAACTTCACGTTTGATCCCACTCAGCGTCACGTCTTTCCATCCAACTGCGACCGGACACCACGCTGAACGATGAGTCTCTGTCAAGAGAGCAGCTGGCTTCAAGGTCTGGGGGATTCTAGCGACATCAGGTAGGCACGGCTTCCCGCAAGTGTCGCTTTCAATGATGACTGGACCGAGTCCACCATGCAATAGTGATGGATGGCCTCCTGTGTCGAGATACAGCTTCATGGAAGCAGATATTGCAAGAAGACTGACACTAGCCATACAGTCTCAGAGAAGATGATACGGTGTTTTCGTACGGGAGCAGTCCACCTTTCAGTGAGCCACTCCCCTCTTGCTTCCATCATTCCCTATCTCGTCTGTCCATGGACTGTCTCGCATGAGTGTTGGATTCTTGCATCTGTCTGCCTGGCATGCAATGGACGCGAGATGTGCTCCAACGTCATCCAACGTCTGAGTCCGTCTCGATGCCCCTGAACCCAGAAGACGCGATAACCGCCATAACCGTTAGACGCGCGTCAATACACAGCAGGCAGGACGACTTCAGGAGAAAAAAGGGCGGCTGAGGGCGGTCACTCCACACCAGAGCCATCGTCATCGACTCATCGTCACCAGTTGGCCAGATCCACATCCTTCTCTGTTCATGTTCGGGTTACATGCTGGGAGGATTGGAGCACATCTCTGTCTGCTCAAACCTGGTTGACATTGGCCAAGTGGTTTTTCTCACGACTTGCGCCTGTTGTTTGCGCTGCTGATACGACAAGGACAAATTACTGATCTCGCGACTAATATGGGCGGTTCCAAACCTCTAGGATATGACTTCAGTCATGACTCGGACATCCAAGGAGATGTTGGTGCATCTTTTCTCTCTGCAACTCATAGTCCAGTGAAAAATGGCGAGGGTACCTATCTCAGAGATACCGACGATGAGGCCGAACGTGCACCGTCTGAGGCCGTTGTCGGCCACCGTCTACAAGCCTCAAGGTCAGTCTTGTCATTGGCTATCGACGAAGATTGTGTTTATGCTGGTCTGCAGGGAGGTGAAATCTTGGTGAGTTTTGGCTTCGACAACCAATGGAATAGATGATGTTCTCAAGTTGAAGGACTTGATGGTACAGGAGTTGCTTGCATCACGTCGCAATTGGATGTGCGTGTCAACTTGAATCTAATGCATTGAACATAGGCGTGGTCCCTCGAGACTTGCAAGCTAGTCTTGTCCGTGCAGGCTCATGAAGAGAGTGTTCTGGGACTATTTCTCTCCGAAGATAGAAGGCTACTAATTTCATGTGGTGGTGATTCGATTGTAAATGTAAGATTCAAAGTCGAGATTATACGAAGCTTGGGTGAAAATTGACATGTTGAACAACAAGGTTTGGACAACCGAAAATTTCAAGCGCATCTACTCTATCAACTCGCTGCATGATGTGGGTGATATTTTTGCGGTGGTCTATTCAACAGAGCTCAAAACCGTCTACTGCGGTAGTCAAAATACGAGTTTACAGGTACTGGTGTCCCATCAAACGGATATGATTTGATTAATGCTAATCAGTGATGGCAGTGGTGTGATCTTGGATGTGAAATTAGCATCAAACGACTGGAAAGCCAACCTTCAAAGGGTGCACATCGGTTTTTTGATTCAAAAGGCCCAGGGGGGCTTCCGAGCCTTGATGCGGCTGATACCGACTCAGACTACGACTTAGAGAGTAACACGTCGCACCATGGCGGACGAGTACTTTCCTTCAAGAAGGAGCATCATCTCCTTTACGCTCACCACGGCTACATATATTGCATGCTTCTTGTTCGCGGATTCGCCGAGCAAGGACCCCATGCAAATTCAGAGATTTTGCTGACTGGCTCGGGAGACGGCACTGTGAAAATGTGGCACCTCGAGAATTCTTTTGTGGATGGCATGAAGATGATCATTCCTGTGGAAGCGGGCTGTTTGCAAAACGGATACAATAGCGTTCTATCATTAGCCGTCGATGGTCCCTTCATGTATTGCGGCCTAGCGAACGGATCTGTGAATATCTGGAACTTGGAAAGCAAACAAATTATCAGGCGCCTCAATGACCATCCGGGAGATGTTTGGGCTCTCGACATCATCAATGGAATGATGATCAGTGGTGGCGCTAGTGGGGTTGTGAAGGTGAGTTCGTTGGCCCTCTTACGATTACCAGAATTCTGATCTTCGCAGGGTTTCAACTCACGCTTCGAGGAAGTGAACTCCTGGGTCTCTCATGAGGGCGTCACGCTATCCTCAGCCTCTGGAATGTCAAAAGGCCGTCACATCTATGCGACTGGCGGCAACGACAATACAGTGGCTATCTGGGACTTGACCAATCTCCATACAGAGCAGCAAGGAGTTCGCGATATTAGCAATGATGAGATGGTCAATGCGCTGGCCAAAATCGTGGCATACAGGACAACCCCATCAAGACCAGCTTTTGCTGGAGAATGCAATAAGGGAGCTGCTTTCTTGCGACGTCATTGCGCATATTTGGGTGCGCAAACCAAACTTCTCGTCACAGGTCCTGACACCAATCCCATCGTGTATGCCCGATTCAACGCCTCGAACTCGGATTCCACTGTGCCTTCAAAGACGGTGCTATTTTATGGGCACTACGATGTCGTAATTGCAGACATTGATAGGCGAAAGAGGTGGAATACGGATCCATTCACTCTGACTTCCTTGGATGGCTTCCTCTATGGTCGAGGTGTTTCCGATAACAAGGGTCCTGTTTTGGCTGCACTGTATGCTGCAGCCGAATTATCTGAACAGCGTTCTCTGGGTTGCAATATCGTGTTTCTGATAGAAGGAGAAGAAGAGTCTGGCTCCCAAGGGTTTGCCGAAACCGTCGAGAAGCATAGGGATCTCATTGGAGATGTCGACTGGATATTATTAGCAAACAGCTACTGGTTGGACGATAAGGTGCCTTGTCTTACATATGGTCTGCGCGGGGTTGTTCATGCCAACCTTATCGTCAGCGGCCCCTATCCCGATCTTCACAGTGGTATTGACGGTAGCGCATTGCTTGACGAGCCCCTGAAAGATCTCACCATGCTTCTATCAACGTTAATTGGCAAAAAGGGCACAATTAACCTTCCGGGGTTCTATGACCCTGTCCTGCCATTGACAGATGTGGAAAAGCGAAGATATGACGACATCGCCAATACACTTTTGGAGCATCATCCGGTCCTTCTCGACAATGTGGGCAGCAATGGCGTGGAAGCGTTCACAGACTCGCTGATGCATAGATGGCGTGAACCGTCACTGACAATACATTCTATTGATATACCCAGCCCCTTGCATGCATCAGGCACTACGATAGCAAGGAAAGCACAGGCGACCTTGTCCATCCGTATTGTGCCTAACCAGGATCCGGAAACAGTTTCGACGCAGCTTATCACATTCGTCCAGTCAAGGTTCGCTGAGCTAGACTCACAGAATGATCTGACTGTTGAGATTACAGGAACAGCCGAGGCCTGGCTAGGAGACCCAGAGGACGAGATATTCTGCGTATTAGAGCGGGCGGTGACTGAGGTCTGGGGTGAGAGCAACAGAAAGGCAACCACGAAGCATGACTTCCCACCTCTCCCCTCCCGTCGCCGAGGTCTTCGGACTGAATTGATGCGAACAGATTCGCACGATAGCATCAGGTCACAATCAACACCAATCAAGAGGGTTGTCGCCTCATCTTCGTTCCGCAAGGACTCTGTGAAAAGGAACGGCGATGTCCCTACCTCGTCAACCCTAGTTCACAGGCCATCTTCTCATGCGCGCTTCACTACCGTGGAGTCTGGGTCGTCATCAAGATCTGAGACGCCAGCAGCATCATCCGAATCAACCGAACCTTCACAGGAGCAAGCCGCTGCGGCGACCTCTACAAACAAACCCTCGATCCCAGGAAAGCCCCTTTATATTCGAGAAGGCGGGTCAATTCCTACTATCAGGCTGCTTGAGAAAATGTTTGACGCGCCAGCAGCACATCTCCCGTGTGGTCAAGCCAGCGATCATGCTCATCTGGATAATGAGAGGATGAGGGTTGAGAACCTCTATCAAAGTCGGGAGATATTCAAGCGTATCTTTGGTCCCGAAGGCCTAGTCCGAGGGAAACGTGCACCCAAATAATGTACATTGGTCAGCATCTACATTTGAGCGATCGCCATTTCCTCGTTCCTTTATAGGAAGTCTTCAGCGACGAAGTCGATGAATGTTTCATGCGTCCCGCTGTATTTCAACACGACAAAATTGGTTATGCATTAATTATCTTGATACTAGATTGCAATAGAATGAATTTCAATATGCAGCCTTCATTACCAGTTTTTAGCCACTGCTTAAGTGAAAGCGCGGAATTCCCTGGTCGTAATCGTTGACTGCAATGACATATTGGAGAAGGGGGAAGGATGGGCTGGACAGGACCAAACGGTGGTGCAAGCAGCAGGTGTAAGCAAGATCTGTGTTGCTATTTCAAAAAATAAAAATAAATAAATAAATAAAATGTGAAAAAGGGATAAGAGAAAGGGAAAAAAAAAGGAAAGGGGAGAGGAAAGAAAAAACAAAAAACATAGAAGTCTGGAGGCTGGAGGTGGTGGAGAAGAAGATTCTCGCCTGTCAATCCTGGCAAAGAAATGCCTGATCAGTCGGTCATGGTAGAAATTCCTGATTGGTCGATCATGGTGTGGAGATGGGCAATTTGCGGATTGAGCCAAGTTCATTCTTTAGAGTATTGTACACTTGAAGTGCTGAGACTTTCTTTGGAAGCCTTTCTGTAAGTCCAAATTGCTGTCTCTGTGACCTGAGCCACCAAAAGCAGTCCCTTATTTGCCTGTGGGGGATGGCTGCAGAGATTGCCTTTGCTGCCTAAGGACTCAGACAATATCAAAGAAGGCTTTTCCAATGTTTGTGAAGGTCTTTGCAGAGGCTTCAATGCATTCACAGCCAAGCTGCTTTGCTAATGCTTGGTCTTCTTGAGAGGAGGCAACCCGCTTCACAGTCTTGTTGGTGTTGTTGCCAACAAGCATGACAGGCACTCAAGCTGGGGAGGAGCCGGATGGCAGGTAGCTAGCGCTGGAGGGGGAGGTGCACATACAGGATTATATTACCAATTGGATCTGCTGGTAGAATGTTCGGAATGGCTGCAGAGACTGCCTTTGCTGTCTCAATGTTGAATTGTTGTTGAATACATGGTATGAAATGCATTGAAGAAAAGCAAAGATATATGATGCGATGGTCATGCAAGTCGAACCGAAAGAGCAATGACACAGGAAGCAGTTGGATGCTTCCATATAATGAGTAGTTGAGATATATAGCAAAAGAAAGCAAAAAAGAAACAAGTCACAATGCAATCATGAAGGATATAGAGAAATGCCACGGTGCGATTACCAGGCAGTGATATCCTCTACCTCAGCTTCGCCGAACACACTGCTCTTGGTCAGAGTACCAACGTTAGCTTCAGCGGCAACCTGGCCCGGTTTCTGCATGATGTCGGGTAGAACTTCGTTGAAGAAGTCGATGATATACTTGTTCACTTGCTCAAACTGTAGCAGGAAAGCATCGTGTCCTTCCGGGGACTCTATCCGTTTGAGTCGGGAATCTGGAATTCCATCTGCAAGTTCCTGCTGCTCTGCAAACGTGAACAGGCCATCAGACTCGATTCCCATGATGAGTGCTGGCTGCTTGATCAATGCCAAAGCCTCTTTGACTGGGTTCTGGGAATCTGGACTTGTGCGGAGGCGCGAGACGTCGTGGGTATCGAGCTTGCGGGTCATGGCGATATAGCAATTACTATCAAAGCGCTTAACGAACTTCTGTCCCTGATAACGAAGATAGGATTGAGCCGAGAAGTAATGGGAGGGACGCTTGGCCGAGCCATTGCAGTTCTCCGCAACACTGAACTGCTTGGCGCCGCTAAATTGAGGATCGACGAATTTCCCATCCTGCGGCTGTTGCTGTTGCTGTTTTGTCGTAGCACGTCCAGTACTCTTGTGTCCATCATTATGCACGGCCCAATGCTCATTAGGCGAGTCAGATGAAACCGAAGCTCCGTTGATGTTTTGCTTTCTTGATGGATCAGGCACGTTTCGTCCGAACCGTGACTCGAAGGAGTTTCGGCTTCGGTAAGTGAGAAGCGCGGACATGCGGGCCGCGCCTAGGCCGGTAACGGGAGGGTCGTCAAATGAGTAGTACCCATCCTCGTATTTGGGGTCACTGTAGATGCTTTGGCGCTGTGCCTCGCCCCAACTAATGCCCCAGGCGGAATGGCGGCTGCTGGTGGCTATGGGGACAATGCATCGAACGTACTCGGGGCCGAAATAGGCGTATTCCAGGGCGAGCATGCCACCCATAGAACCGCCCACGACAGCTGCAATTTGCTTGATGCCCAGGTCATCTAGGATGAGTTTATGAATACTGGAATGGAGTTGTTAGAGCACTGACTTTCTGAAGGAAAGGTTTCAGACATACTTGACATCGTCACGGATTGTGGTCAATGGGAACTCAGGCCCGTATCTGCCTTCAGATGGATTCCCGTTCTTGTTTGTGACAGCGCTGCCACTGCCGTAAGGGCTTCCCAAGCTGTTCAAGCAGACGACAAAGAATCGAGTGATATCAAAAGCCTGACCGGCACCGCCTAACAAGGGCCCCCACCAGTCGCTCACATCAGCGCTTCCACTCAATGCGTGGCAGATTACCAGAGCATTGTCGCCAGCAGCAGACAGCTGGCCTTTCGTGGTGTATGCGACAGGGACATTGTAGAGAGTGACACCGGACTCGAGAGTGAATTCAGGCACAATGGCATAAGTCTGCTCCTGGATCATGGAAGCATATGGGTTTTCCGGCTGGGAAGTCGTCCTTTCTACGGGATTTAGCATACAATCTCCTCAAGACTGGGTGGCTCAAAGCAGGTGGAAATATGAGGAGGGATTCTGTACTGACGGTAACGATATGTCTGGCCTGCACTGGCCGATTCCGGAGCCTTTTCAGGCACTGAAGACATTTTGAATGTTAAGTGGGCGAGTGCGTCAGGAACAGCGCCAAATCTCTCAGAGCAGTTCGTCAGGCGATTTAATCAATAGGCACGAGACAGGCTGGTACGAAGAGATTTAAAAGAAGTAGAATATTCAGTGAAAATTGGATGACAGTAAAGATTTTATATATGGAGCGGGAAAAGTATTTGACTCATGGAATCGCGATAACCGTGCAATGCGACGATCTACGGTACATCGCCGCCACTGCTAGTGTGACTCCCGATGGTGCAATTGTGACATCCAAGGAGCGCCCAATCCGGCTAATGAGAGAGTCTGGATTCTCTGCATGTACCGATCGCCATGTCATTTTAAGTTCGCTGCCATCTTGCAGCGCTCTCCCACGGCTACTCCTCCCTACTATGTCAGTATATCAGGTTATACTTACTCCCGTGAAGTACCACCTTTTGAGTGAAACTCTTAATGATTGAATAATAAGTGTGAATGGCACTCTGTAAATGAAGTTAAGAGCCAAATATTTCCCGTGTGTCGGCGAGAATAGCCTTAAAGACTGTGATTCTCTGTCGCAGCGGCACCTTGTCATCCAGCATGAGGTCAGTGAGTTTGAGCAGCATCTGTGACAAATATTTGTAGAATGACTGGATGCTATGCATGTACTCGCCTGCGAAGTTCTCCATGAACTGATGTTT
>JAGYIB010000139.1:0-14608 GCA_024244615.1 Ascosphaera pollenicola | reverse complement strand
CTGGATGGATCCTGGATGGAGGTTGAGTTGAGGATTCGACATCTGCAGGGCCGCCCAGACGCTTCTCCCCTCAAATACACGGAGCAAATACGGATACAAGGGCAACATCAAACGATGTTGGGTGTCGGATATGACAAAGATCTTGATGAATTGATGCAGCCGAATAAGTCCTTGAGACGCTCCAACAAAGCGAAAAAGCAGGCGAAAAGGGCTCGCCTTGACGATTACTCCCTTTCCTTCGCCTCCGAACGCCCCTTTCTGTGCCTCATCAAGTAATCACCTCAGCCGAATACTTGAAATCGGCACGAAAGACGGGGTGCGTGAAGCCAAAGTACAGTTGATGCCGTCGAAAGATTCTCCAGTCGTGAAGAACTCAGACGTCAATCTTCTAGAGAAGGGAGACCTGGCCCCTGTGGAGGGCAAGTGGCTGTTCAGGGGCGAAAATGGATTGAGGAGAGCAGATGTCACCATGATTTGGAATCCGGAAGAAAAGGCACCCGCCAAAGGTCTGTATATCCGACGGATATATAGAAAAGCCATGAATCAGTGGTGGAAGTGGCAAACAGGCAGATGAGGCCAATTCTACACGATTTGAATTGAAGATTGCTTGCCGCCAAAATACAGGAGATGACTGGCATATACGGCCCGTCACCTCACATTTTCTTCAATCGTTGCAGGTTTGAGGTTAGACACGGATATATGTTGTTTCCACTCCGCTCATTTTTTGTTTCCGATCTGCACGTTCGAGCTGTATCTGCATCTGTACCTGTACCTGTATCAGTATCAATATCAACAACGTCTACACAAAGTAGCCTCTTAGGACGTCTGCATTCATTCAATCTTGATAAGGCCATTACCTTTGACACGAAGCATGGCACCAAAATCACCTCGCGACGGCAAGGCCGATTCTCAGTCCCATAGTGGAGCTTCAACAGAGAAGAAGAAAGGGTTCTCTGTTGGTCCAGCAAATCTTCCTGATGGCACATACCGTCGAAAAGGTGTGTGATGAGTTTCTGTCAATATGGACCCTTTACGGAGAATGAGGTCGCTAATAGCGCTCGGCAGTCCAAAAGATCAAATCAGATTTGATTCATAAAGCAAAAGTGCGCAAGGCCTACGCCAAGATAAAGGAGAAGGAGCTCCCTGCCATCCTCGAAAAGTCACATTTCACAATGACTGGAGAAAGGCAGGGAGAAGAGGATAGCCTGAACCGGTTGGAATCGTCCTCACCCAAAGGGCCAGAGCTTCACCCAGACCGCATTGCAATGTTGAATGAGGCTCAGGAACGGCAAGAAAATGCGAGGGAAGAAAACGCAAAGCAATCAGAAGACACACATGGCAGACGAAAGCGACGGCCAAAGCCGTCATCATTTGAAAAAGAACTTGCCATGGCGAAAAAGAGAGAAGAGGAAGCAGATAAGAGAAACAAGATCAGAGAGGAAAATCAGTGTCACCGTGAAGCTATGGCCAAGGCACGGAGGCCTGATCAGTCTGGCAAGCGAAGGCTCGGGAGAGAGAGTTCCGTGCTTTTGCAGAAAGTCAAGCGAATGGTTGGGGAAGCGTGATATTCAGCAGTCAGGTTTTCAAGGAGAGCTTCCACGAAGCGTTCCAGCCACTTCGGATGCGCTATTGGTCTTCAAAAAGCATATCACCTCAGTTGATTCGGCGGCAGAAGCTGGGATCATTCTCCTATGATGATCTTATCAAAGCCAGCTCCAAACTCCGCGTCGTTGTCGCAACCACCTCCCTCGGCATGGGATGGACATACACGACATAGAGCAAGTCATCCAATGGGTGATGCCTGAATCCAACAGCCTAGCGGACCTTTGGCAACGATTCAGCAGAGCTGCGAGGGGAAAGACAGAACAGGCATCGCGTATGCGTGTCTTCCCAATGAGTACCTGGAGTCCATGAAGACAGCTGCTAACAGGTTGATGCCGCCGCCGGAGTCAACTGAGGCAATAGAGCATGCACATGCTGTTTCTGCCTTCAACTCTGCTGTATTGCCCCCTGAAAGCCAAGAAGCATTGATAAGTTCACCGGGTGCATGGCCCGCATGTAGTCAAGATATGTACTACGGAAAAACTGTTTCTGATGTTGCGATCTTTTCAATTGGAAAGTGTTGACAGGTCAGCTATGAATCTCAGAGACAAAAAGATGTAGGATGTCAAGAAAGGAATCGAACAATGACACAAAACGTGCAATGGGGGAATATAGTAATGCAAATCGCTCAAAAACGCAACATCATGTCCAAACAAAGCAAATGCGACACGAAAGTTCCAAAAAAAAAAAAAATAATGACCGTGACAAAAGGTATCAAGTGTAGCGAACCAACAGACTGACAAAAATCACCAATGAATCAGTATTATCCTCAGAGCATCAATGCGCAAAAGCGAGATAAGCAGCCAACGAACGTAGTCCAAATCCTTACTTCTTCCCCTCAGCTTCCATTGCAGCTCTGATCTTCTTCATGAAGCCTGCAGGCCACCCCCTGATGTCTTCGTCCTTAGGAACACCCCTAGCCCGACAATGATGAACCACATTGTTCAAAATCCGGGCCAACATCTCCTGTGTCATGGGCACTGCACCGTCAGGCAACTTCATGCTACCAGCATCCACATCAGCAGCCATCTCTGGGTGTAGGAAAGGATCAGAATCAGATAATAACTCTTCAACACTCGGTCTCTTCCTCTGGTCTCTCGTCAGGCAACCCTTAAGAACCTTGAGTAAACCTGCGGGAACCTTAACGTCTCCAATGGTTGTTCTCTCGGGGAAATTGATAGCGACATTGGGATTTGAGATCGCCATTATCCGCTGTAATTGATTCTGAATATGCGCAAAGGGCTGTCTTCCGTAGACCATCTGATAGAGAATACACCCCAAACTCCAGACATCACTAGGTTTTCCCAACTTCATCATTTTGCCTGTATTCAGGCCGGCATTGGTATCAATCAATGCTTCGGGAGCCATGTAGTTTGGCGTACCGATCTGTGTCTCCCTGTGCACATTGACGGTATTCTCCTGAATAGCATCCGCGATACCGAAATCAATGAGCTTTAATTTGCCACGGACCAGAACGAAGTTCGCCGGTTTTAAATCTGAGTGCACGATATTAAGTGAATGAACACTCTTGACACACTCAAGCATTTCCTTCCAATAGAAACGAGTGAAACTTGGATCAAAAATTGCGTCCTCCGCATTGAGTCTCGCTGCGAGAATGTTATGCAAATCAGACTCTCCGAACTCCATAAGCACACTGAGAATCTGCTTCTCTTGATTGAGTTCGAAGTCATACAATCTGACCACCCTCTCAACATTCTCTAGCTTCTTGAGAAGACTGATCTCGCCTTTGTATCCTTGCAGCGCGATAGGGTCAACATCTGCTAGGTTCACCCGTTTGAGTGCGAAAATCTTGCAGTTCTCTGCCATCACGCGATACACACGTCCACTTCCTCCTCGACCAATACAATCAAGTCGTGTGAACGGTTTGCGATTGACGGTAACTTGCACCCTCTTCTTCCTGTTCTGCATGCCACCCGCGGGAGCAGTAGCCGTTTCCAAAACACTCATCTTCGGCGGTGGTGGTGGGGGTGCTGCACGGAGAGGAGTAGGCGCATTATTGCTCTTTGCTCCAAGTGGTTGTCGACGGGGGGAATCTTGTGCTTCCAACTGTTCTTGTAGAATTTCATGTTGTCGTATTTTGTCCTCGTGTTCATAGGAGGAAACAGGCTTGACTTGCTTGTCAAGAAGACTGCCGGCTTGGGGTTTTCGTTTGAATGTAGCAGGTGGATCGTTCTCATCGTGGGAAGCGTAAGAAGCAGGGCGTATTGACGCTAGCGGGGCGGCAGCAGCTGAGGATGTCCGCCTAGCAAATGCAGGAACGTCGTATACCACTTTGAAATCTTTCTTTTCTTGTAGGACATTCCGATGTTGAGGTTGCTCTTGTGGCGGGGGTGTCGTTGATCTAGGTTCTGGCGACGCGTCACGCTCTGCGTATGCCTTATCAAGCTGTTCCTGTCGTCTATCTCTAGGACTTGGGGTTGGCGTTCCGCGAATATCATTTCCCCGGTCTTGCTCCTCATCCTCATCTTCCTCACGGACCATATCTCTTTCCCGCTCGAGTTGTCGCTCCTCTTCACTTTGTCTTCTCAAAACACCTCGACGAGCAGGACCATTCAGGAACGATCCTGTGAGTTTACCCACACGCTTCACGCGCATAGATGCCATCCCAGATTCCTCACCTCCATGTATCGAGCTCAAGCCCACCAACGCCGTCCGCGTACGCATTGCAGATGCCGGTCGAGCCGCAGAGAATTCGTGTTCATGGTCATCTAGCCTGCTGCGGAAGTACTCCTCGAATTGATTCTCGTCTTGTGGAGAATATTGACGTTCGTTTCCACCACGCGCTCCGCCGCTAGGCGATATGTTCTCCTGATCATCGGCCGGCGACGACCTTCTAGATCCACTGACCATAACAGTCCTTTTGTGAGCAGCAGGTGCGGGCGTCACAAAGTCTCTGTTGTCAGGCTCTTCTTTGTATTCTTCGTCAGCCCTGCCGTTAGTGGCTTCACTAGCATCGGACCCTGTTCGTTGGGTCCTTGTAGATCTATCACTTGTAGTATGACTTGGTGATCTGCGTGCATAAGGCAAGGAGATTGGACTCCGACCCGTAACTCTAACAATGCGTGGTGGTGATGTAGCTGACGATACAGCAGCATCCCGTAAATTGGCATCTGCATATGATGATGGGCTTGTTCTTTTCATCGACGATGACGACCGCCGAGGTGATGCAATTCGTACTTGCCGCGCCGGTCGAGAATTGGATGATGATGCAGCCGTGTCACGATGAAAATCCCCTCGAGAAGAAGCAGAGCGGCGAGGTTGTCGTTGGTACTGACGGTCGTCTTCGTCATAGGTTTTATATCTTTGTTCTTCAGGCTCAATGCTTGGTCTCGCAGATCTGGCACCTCTTGAGGGTGAACGGGGTGATGACTTCAACTCTGCAGGATCCGCAGCACCATCTTCCTCGAGCAATGCACGCACAGACGCACTGAACTTGATTGGCGCAGGAACGTCATCATCAGAACTCTCGTCGTCCTTGGTGTATCGGTAGTTATAATTATTCTCGCTGGAGGTGTTCTTAGAGAGAGACCGTCTGATGTTAGGGTCGCGGGCAGCAGCGTATGCCGTAGCCATCGCGGACATTGGACGACTGCTACCATAGCTGTCCCGTTTTGCGTGTGATGGTGACTCTCGAGTGCTCGACAAGCTTCTCCTGAGACCAGAGGCGTGTCCCTCTGCACCGCCCGAGGTTCGTGAATATGACTGTCGCGTTGCGGTGCGACGATAGTTTGAGGGCATTTCGAATCCGTAGCGATCCCTAGCAACTAGACTCGCGCGACTGCTTGATCTGTGGTATCTAGGCAGTGGCGTGGGTGATTCTGCAGCGGTCGCCATTGTCTAGCTTTGTGTGTGTGCTGATTCTGTTTTTATTCCAGACCAATTGGATCACTGATCAAAGGATCCGCAAGACATAAGAGATACTCTGCTATGCTGATAGGTTAGTATATGGCCAGCACCAATTGCCGTCGTCGTTCTCGTCGTGAATGAGGTTGTTTCTGGAGAGATGAAGTCGAGGTTCCTGGTCTCTGCAGCGGAAATTTGGATTGCGGGTTGCGGGCGCATTGGGGGTTGTGTTTACTGTTGTCAGGGGCAACGGGAGATGCCGTCACGCTAGGCGGAATCGGGTTTAGCGCGATATAAAGGGGACTATCTAGATCTGAGGGCGAGAGGGCGAGAGTGCTGGGAAAGACGATTGGGACAGGAGAAAAGCAGTTGACGGCGAGTTATAGATGTGGTCAAGATCTGGAACACACGAGTGACAGTGGTATGGGCGAGAATGACTGATGTTGGGTGGTCGAAGGGTCAATGTACAACGAGGAGCTCATCATAGACCAGACAAGACCGTTGCAAGATTATCCAGCAATCTGTACGCCTCATCAGACGCTCTGAGTAATTTACAATGATGCTAAACCGCTGTAGTTCGAAGCCGTTGCGGTGCTTCAAGACTCAAGGCCTGCTACTGAAAGAAATCCCGGTTTCACACCGAGCTACCCGGATTGAGTTCTACAAAGAAAGATCATTTGGAGAGTATAGGTAATTAATTCATTCGCTCTGATGCCTGTATACAAATTCAACTGCAAATGCAAAGAAAGTACTGCCCAATCGGCAACAAAATAAAATGCCACAAGTAAGCATGTCGTCGTGAAAAGTCGTGTCAACATCGTTGTATGGAACGATATATGTAATGCCGAATATGCCACCGATACCCCGTGGTGATTATGGTCGTGAGTATCGTCGTAAAGAAGTGGAAAAAGTAAAAAGGAACAAAAAAAACGATGTTCGTAAGAAAACCGAATGATTGAGCTGGATTCAAAAGGGAAGACCGTATCACTTCCCACTGAGTCAAGCCCATATCCCAGTGGTTCGGGATGCTTGAATCATGTGTGCCAGATGACTAGAGACCGCAGTGGTGGGCGGCGACCTGCTCAGCATTGGCCTGGATTCTACCAAGAGCCTTGGCCTGGTTCTTCGTCAAATCATTCATGGCATCAAGAGCCATGTTGACACCCTGGGAGCCGACGTCAACAGCAAGAACGTTGACGGAGTGGCCCTTGTAGGTGATCTTCCAGCAGGTACCGCAAAAAGGGGAGTTCCAGCCAGCAACGGCGGAGATGCCAGCAACGTAGGGGAACTTGGGGAGGTCGCCTATGATCTTGTAGCCCTTGGGCATAAGACCATGTTCGCCGTCAGAGCAGGCGAGGTTGGCGAGGGAGGTGGCGGCATTGTCGTAGGTCTCGTCGTAGGAGACGGACATGACCGTGGCCGGGGCTGCGAGGGCAGCAGAGGCAAGGGAGAGAATGGAGACGAGAGAGAACTTCATTTTGATGGTTTGCCTTGGTTTGAATGGTGGTATCAAAAGATAGGATTGCTGCTTTTTGTTCTGTTTTCCTGGAAGAGAGCAGAGAGTGGTAAATGCTTTTCAGATCAATTGTCTTGATTCAGACTCCCTCGACAAAAGGCACGGCCATCATCATCCTTTTATATGCTTTTCTCGTCCATCATCTCACGGCTGCCAAGCTCAAACTTTCCCTCAAATGAATCAGACTGTCGTCGGGATCCTTTCCATCGGCGACTGGCAAGTGAGACTGCATGCCATGACAGCATACGGAAGACAGTGATGGAACCGAATCAGTCAGCCCATTGATGGAGCATCTGGAACAGCGTTGCGATGAGCTTAACTCAGAATAGAGAACTTCTGCATCATTCAATTGACCCAATCAACCTGCCCTCTTGCAGCCCTCCAATTCGAGGCAAGACAACACCTCAATATGGAAATCTGCTATGCTCACGAGATAAGACGAGGGCAAAAACAGCCTGACCGACGTAGACATGTCTCACAGATGAATCGTTGAGAATCTTGGTGCGGTTGATGACGGTATGCCTCGGGGTGGTTAACTTAGTCTGTGACCACTTGACCGAAGCAGGTGGAGGAGAAAACTGCTCCACTGACGTCGGGTCTTCGGTCGTTGGCAATCAGCGTTGCAGAGAAACGAGACCACAAAGTCTCCAGATCTCTAAAAATAAATGATCGTCTTAAGCGGCGTTGACTGGGATCATTCGAGCATGCACCGCGCAAGTGAACGGCGCATGCTTTCTTCTGCTGTCTTATTCTCACCCTTACCCTGACGCTGGAAAGTCCCATCCTCCCTTTCGCCGGTTAGCATGGCCGCGATAAACAGAGAGATACCCTTCATCGCTATCCTTGGTAACCTTCGTAGTATATCCTTTTTTTCCCGAATGTCTCCAGATTTCGCAGCGACTCGGCCACCACCGACATCATTTGCATCCGTAGTCAGGTCATGTCGATGATCATACTCTCGGCCCCATCGGACAGCACAGCAAGTAATACAGTCCCCAGAGCAAGACAGACAGACCTGGCCAAGCCCTTGAATCAGGCAGCATCCCTCAACGGACAGCTGAGAGCCGGTCGATGCAGGGCATCTGCATCCTGCATGTCTTTGAGTGGACGCAGCAGCCTGTGAGGAGAAGGCAGTCCTCTCGCAATCAAGGAGAGATGGCGAGAAAGGCATTGTGATTCTCACCAGCCTGTTGGAAACGAAATGGATGCGAGACAAATGAGACTGCACCTGCTAGACCACATCTCAACGCCATGATCTTCATAAGCAGCAGTAATCGGTAGTATCGCCAGCATCCGCCAGCTCACTCTGAAATGTGCATGGATTCCTCACAGTCACGGAGGCGCTACTGCACTGTAGCAGCATTGCTTGTCCTCGGCCTCAATCTCACTCAACCGCGTAGGAAGGGCTCAGCCGTGGAAGCTTCTCCCTCTCCATCTTCTTCCCTCGCGTACGATGAGGGACACTGTCTGAAAGCTTTCACTCTCTTAGAAGTGCTCATCCATAATTAGGAACCCGTCATACTCCTCTTCCTCTCTCACGGGCAAAAGGCAAAGAAGATGAGTAAACGGGGCTTCCCAATAAGCTCCCGCGAAAGTATCCATTCTTTCGGTACGGGTTCACCTTCTCATGAAGATGATTAAATCCTCAGACATGCATCGTCTAGTGTGATGCATGCTGGCCAAAAGACAGAAGTGCAGGATGAATGATTCATTCAGCCGTGTGTGTCCAAGGAGCGTCCAGACCCGAGGAGACGAAGAACCGAGGACTCTTTACATGGCCATCACAATCAATCATGGTCAAAGTCCGTGGACTAGAGTGGAGGACGATTCAATCGCGTTTGTGCAAAGATATGACGTCCCTTGTGCGTGCAAGATCGATGCTTCCATCAATCACGGTGGCCTGGTTGATGTCTTGAACACTAAGGTAAAGCCTCTCGGTCATCCTAGTTGTTACCGCGTTGCCTGACTTTGTTTCTGTCTTGAGGTATCAGTTGACCTATTTCAAGCACATCCATGTTACTGCTTGAAGGTGGAAGGCCAAACGATGATGGTTTGGGTGCTAACAATAACTGAATCATCCCTGACATGCTTTCCTGATGAAGGGCTGATTTCATATACGAATGAACGAGAAGATCAGATGGCAGGCAGGTATTTGAAGAGATCGAGAGAAGGAAAGGAAAAGGCGTTGCTTTCTACTTGCTGATGCTAGATATGTATGTATGTGAATGCCCTGGATTAGGCCATCAACAGGCCGGATGGCGTATGTAAACGACATGCCAAAGATATCAAATCCAGGAAGACATGCTCGAAAAAAAAAAAGAAAAAAAAAAAGAGAGAAGGGAGATAAGAACAAGATGCATGGGGATGAACTGGATAAGATGATCAAGATTCAGTCACAAGATCGAGTCCGCGAAGAAAAAAACAATAACAAACCAGCTATGACGACCGACTAACCCCCTTCGGCCTCTGCTCAACGGGTATCAACGAAACAAGCTCAATCGACAAATTAAACCACTTCTTCTCCTGCGGCTGGTAATAACCACTCGCATATATACTCGCCTGGCCCTTGGACCCCCGCAGTCCAACAAGGCCATGAAGCCTGAACACACCTCGCGGAGGGATCACAAATTTGCTCTTGGCTTTGCTTGCCATTCGACGATAAGCGGCTGTGGCTTCACTGATATCGAAATCTGGGTCTGCAGCATCGAGGAGACGGCGGGTCGGGAATGTTGAAGAGACGGAAGATGGGTCCGGGGTGGTTCCTGGCGATGGACGTGAGAAGTCACGGTAGAGTGGGTTGCGAAGGATGGAAGGGAGCTGCGGCTGCTGTGGATCTTGCTGGTCTTGTTGTCGTGCTGGTGTAGACTGGGGTTCCTGAGTATGTCTGTTAGATTCGTAAAGAGAAGTAGATGATGGATCGATTTCCAGATCTCCCGAGTTTTTGACCCATTGAGGACTGAACCCCGATGTAGGTGATGGGGTGGTATGTGACGGGGTTTCTTCAAGCCCCAGAGCATTCCTGACCTTATTCAATCCCTGCCCCAACACCAACTTCCAAGCCTCCAACAATGGCTCCTTCAGCCCCTCGATGTTATACATGCTCTTGATCTTCTCCGCCTCCTCATTCGGAACGACCCTAGACACCCATCCTATGTAATCAGGCCCAATCTCGATTCCCGAGCGTACGTACTCTGGGGGAGCACGATAAGGGAACTCATGCATAATCCAGTACGACATCAACTGCACTGGATCACCGAGATACGTGGCGAGCGCAGGATTCTTAGACGCTGCATCTGAGACCAATTTGACGAGACTCTCTTTAGTGGCCGATAGCGCTTTTGTATCCTGTGCGATTTTCGCGAAGGCTAACCATTCTGGATCAGTGCCAGAATAGTATTCGCCTGGGATTACCTTTGGGTAACCAAGTGGTATGAACAGTATATCCTCGTCGTCTTCTTCGTCGGTATCGCTTGCGCCTTCAATGTCTGCTGCTCCGTAGACATTGGTTGCGTGCGAGTCGCCGTCGGGAGTTTGATGGTCGATGTGTTTCTTGTCTTGTGCATCTCCATTTTCTTCTTCGCTGTCCTTGAGTATAGTCCTCACATTGCTGACCTTCACGAAGACATATATCGTTAATATCCACGACACCGTAGACGCAAGTGCGTTCATGATGCGGGATCTAAACGTTCCCTTCGTGAAAATAATAGGCTGTATCCTGTAGGCTGTCGCATTCCCATGATTGTCGTAGGTATAGCCATACCTGCCAGGACTCGGTCTCTGAAATGGCGAGTAATCATTTCTTCCGAATCGATTTCGCCAAAAACTTAGATACCGTCGTGAGACCAGCTGATTTATTCTGCCTGCTCCCGTCGTCGCCGTCGAGGTTTTTGTCGATATCGATGGGTGCATCAGCAGGCCGTCGAACTGGCGCAAAGAGGCTGCAGCATGATGCCGATGCCGGTGGTGTGCGACAGAAGGGGGACGAGCCCGGCCTAGGATGCGAAGCATTTGCGTTCAGGCGGAAGCTCTTGTCTCTCGTGCTCTTTCAAGTGCAGAGGATCATTTCTGGTTTCCCGCTGTTCCTGACCTAGAGCTGCTCTCTCGATGCAGGGCTGTTGCGATGCGATCAAGCCTGTGATTGATTTGGTTGATTGTCTGTGACTGACTCGGTTGGGTTGGCGATGCAAGCGGGCGGAGAAATGCGGTTAATGGGCGACGAAGAAAACCTGAGGGTGTGACGTAATTGCTGCTTGGCAGGGATTGAGACAGGCATCATGAAGTCCTTGATGAATGGCATTTTGGGGAGAATGAAATATTTTCAGAGGATTTGTGATATACTGCTACGCTCGCACTGTCGTTGCGATCTCTGGGGGTGGATGAACATCCACCACAGAAAGGGAGAAAGGCTGCGATTGAAAAGGGGCTCATCAGTCGTCACTGACAGCCACATCGTACATCTGTTGTCCTTCTGTGACATTCATGAACTCTGCTGGATCTTCCCAATCTTGTAGGCGTAGTAATTCCTCCGTATGGGATCATGCTTCTCCTTCAAAACAGTCAACAACTCGACTGCCTCCCTCTTCTTCCCTCGCAACGGTTTCGTCTGAGCATCCTCCTCCTCGCCCTCTTCCAATCTCGCCTCCTCAAGCAAGCAATCCACGAGCATCTCTACCGCCAGCGTGCTCTTAATCAGGTACTCCTTCTCTTCAACTCCATCCTTCTCGACAAACACTTCATCGACAAACTTCGACGCAAATCCTTTGAGTTCCCGCATTGGTCGGCCAGCAGCATTCATCACTGCTCTGAGATATACCCAAGGAGACCTATTCTGCGGCGCAACCAGGATCTTCTCCTTTGCGTACTCGATCTCAGCATCAGCCACATCTTCATCAACAACCTCTAGGTCCCTCTTGACTTCCTTGCCATGTCCGAAATCGACTCTGCTGAAGCCACTGTCCACGTCTCCTCTAGGTCCGAATTTGAGCGTCCAGCGATGACTCCAGGCACTGTTATTCCTGACATCTTCATTAAGGAGAAACTCAACGTCTCGTAGTTCCTGGGGATCATCCCAGAGCTTGAAGTGTCTAACTAGCCAATGCCTGTAGGACCAGACGTGGTAGTTTTTAGCGTCCTGGGCGAACATCTTCATGAGGAAGGATTGTTCGCCAGTAGGAAGGGTTGGGAATTGAGTTGTGTTTGAGACTATAGTCTGACGGTGGTGCCTGCAATACCATATCAACATCAGAGCCTCAATGAAAGCATGCAGAAGAAAAGAGTTCGAGTTCGCAGTACCATATCTGATAATTCTTGAGATGCTTCAACGCAGACTTATTCAGCCACGCAAGCTCCTCATATAAATCCTTGTTCAACGCATCTATTATCCTCGCGCGGTATATCCTGATTCTCATAGTTAGCATACAAAAGCTGACCCCGTCTCTTCATGCAATTGACAAGACTCACCAGACAGTATAATGCGCCGGATTCAACGCAATAACATCCTCTGTCAACTTCAAGGCCCGCTCAGACATCTCATTGCGTGCCATCACGGCTCTCAAGTAGCCCGTTGCTTCGATATATTCCTCCGGATAGGAGATGCTGACCAACGTCACCACCTTCTCATCGCTCACACTGGCGTCGGTGCTGGATTTGGGGTCGAGGTTGGAGAAGTAGGTTGAGCCGTCATTGAGTGGGATTGGCGATATGTTCTGCCATTCCGGGGCGGATGTGAATTTGCTGACGTAGACCATGATGAACAGCTTGTGTATCCCTTTGCTCTTTTGAAGTTGGTCTTTGCGACTGACAGGGTGTCGCTATAGGATGATGCTCTCGAACTAGTCGTAATGTCTCAATGCTGACAACGGTGCAGGTGTTCATATATGTCCAATAAGCGACCAGACCACTTGAGATGATGCTGAATATCAACCTGTCCTCGTCTCATTGATCAAGCTGTTGATGATTGTTGGCATTTGATACCGGTCGTAGTGAGGCGGTTGGAGGATGAAACTCAGACGTGAGGTCCAGCCAGACCCACTCAACCGTAGCGCGAGGCGGAGATCAATATGGCTTACAGGGGTATCAAATGTTCAATTGAATTGCTCTGATATGGATTCGAATATAATGTCATATTCATCTGCATTGCCGTGATCATCATTGTCATCACCATCACCATCATCATCTCCAGCACCAGCACCACCCGCATTCACCGATAACCGGGGATATCTCAACGCTATCAAAAAGTGACAAGACGAGAATCATCAAAAGAATCAGGGTATAAAATGATAGCAAAAATGCGCGAAAACTCATTAAACAAGACAAACAACATATCACTGGAAAGGAGTCGTCGACTCATATGTTCCAGCTTTCAACACGGGTATCATCTCTCAATCAGCCTGCAATCGCTTTCCCTTTAGACTCGCCCGGCATCACAGCAAGCTTTGCAAGCTTCGAGCTCATCGGATAGAATCCGTCTCCCCGCGCCAGTAGTTCCTCCCATAACTTTCGAATCCCGTTTGACAGATCCCGGATCGCGTTGACCCGCTCCTCATCGTCGTGTCTGTTCAGTTCGACGATGCCCGTACTCTCATCAATACGTGCATCCTTGAGACGATTATCGCTGATACACTGCATGATGATATCCTGGGCCACAGATACTGGAATCTTAGCTTTCCGCGCAACGAAGTCGAGCTTGAAGCGGGAATATGGAGCGACGAGTTTGAGTATGGCTTTGGTGCGCATCTCTTGGCTGACTTCGTAGATGTTCTCGGCGATGAAGGGATCTTGCAGAAGCTCCTGGTTCTGCTGGAGTACCTTTTCATACTCATCGACATCGTCACGCATATACGCGTCGACGAGATTGGTCATGGGCTGGATCCTTGCATCAGTCTTGTACGGTTTCGTCTCTTGAGAATCGAAAGGGTTAATATCCGATTTCATCAGCATCGTCGTCAGGACCAGATACTTCAACACCTGTATCCGCTGCATCGATCCCGCTGCGTCGTAATTGCGGAAACTCTCGAAGAAATCAGACTGCGCATCCTTCCAATTCTCTTCGCTCATGTTCATCTTCCCACCGCATTCGCGTATGATGCCCATAATTTTAGGATGCGGCACGCCGTACCTGACGCGCAGTGCACGCTGGTATACGTCCTTCAATCGCTTGTTGTTCTTCGTGTCGGCGTACATCTGGATTTCCAGCGCATATATCTCTTGCGACATGCTTCCCTTCGCAGGATCATCCGTCCCATCTTCAAGTTGGCATGCACGATGCAGTTCCCTGACTTGTTTCGCCAATTGCGTATATTCTTTCCTGTCAAGCCAGAGTTTTGCGAGCTTGAGGTTTGTCTTCAACCAGAGACGTTCGTTGTTGCTGTTCTGGAAGGAGGAAAGGGTGAGGTTGTAGAATTTCTCCATGTATTGGAAGGATGATGGGGTTGTGGCCGCTTTCTCGACGTAATCTAGCATGTTGTTGATGGACTTCTCAGCGTAATTTCGCGTTACTGCTGAGCGGACGTATGTGAGGAGTTCTTTGTAGTGCTCAATTGCCTGAAGAGGGTGTTAGCGAGTGATGTTGTGAGATACAAGACAGAATACCAACATCATCGAATCGCTCCAATCTGAACTCCAATT
>JAGYIB010000138.1:0-14609 GCA_024244615.1 Ascosphaera pollenicola | reverse complement strand
ATTATGGTCGAAAAATCTCCATTATTATCGGTGCCTTTGTCGCTACCATTGGGTCCGCTGTACAGTCAGGATCTGTGAATCTCATCATGATGCTGATTGGCCGAGTCATCAATGGGTGGGCTGTTGGCATCTTGTCGATGTCTGTGCCCATCTACCAGGCAGAAAGCGCCCATCCTGCTCGCCGCGGCCTCATTATTGGTATATCACAACAGATGATTGGACTTGGGTTTGTCGTCTCTGGTTGGATGGGTTATGGTTGCAATCATGCACCAAGCTCCAGTACCTTCCAATGGCGATTTCCGTTGGCATTTCAATCAATTCCCTCTGGTCTATTATTCGTGGGCATGTGGTTTTTCCCTGAGTCTCCCCGTCACCTATGCGCCGTTGGGAAGTATGATGAGGGTCTCGCAGTTTTGCGAAAGCTTCATTTCGACGGCACAAACGATGCTTGGATTAATGAGGAATTCATGGATATCCAAACCGCCGTTGAAAATGAAAAGGAGGTTTCCGTCCCGGGAGTGTCTGCCATGTTCATCGTTCCACAATGGCGCAAAAGATTCCTGATTGCATGCGCTATCCAGGTTTTCACTCAGACAACTGGTATCAACGTCGTCAACTACTATCAGACCATTATGTACCGCAGTCTTGGCTTGAGCGGCGATACTATTACGTTGCTCGCTTGCTGCTATAATGTGCTCGGCGCCACATCTGTCCTCATCTTCATCACCTTCTTCATTGACAAAGTTGGGCGAAGGAAGCCACTGCTCATTGGATGTATCGCCATCACTATCGTGCTCGCGTGCGAAGGTATCGTTGCCTCGCAAAACGAGGATGGACATAACAAAGCTCTCTCCGGTCTTGGAATCCTTTTCATATGGCTAGTCACTGTCATCTTTTCTGCTTCCTTCGGGCCAATCTCCTGGACATACATGTCCGAGATTATGCCCCAGCAGATCCGTGCCTGTGGTGTCGCTGTGGCCACCTCCATCGCCAATTGGGGTGTGGCAACGATGTGGGCACAGGTTTCACCAAAGGCCCTCGGCAAGATTGGATGGAAATATTATTTTGTCTTCGTGGCATTCAACCTCTTTGTCAGTTTTCCGACTATTTATTTCTTCTTTCTGGAGACGAAGGGTAAGACCTTGGAGGAGATGGACGAGCTCTTTGGCGGTGGCGTCGTGGACCTGTCGCGCTGGAAGAAGTTCGATAAAGACATGCCAGAAAAGGGTGCTGTCCAGCACGTCGTCGAAGTCTCGGAGAGCACTGAAAAAGACGACGGACATCGGGTCTAAGAGACTTCAACTCGTCAGTACGTTGACGAGTAGTTTCAGGATAGGTAGATTTTGCGGTAAATAAGTACATAAAAGCGCGCATCTTGACCATCTGTCCTCAACGGCCGGCATCCCGTCTTTGATTCCTGGTTCCTGGTAGTCAACTGTGCGATCTAATTAAATACCTTGGAAACAGTTCGTCTGCATAGTTGACTGGGACTTCCATGAGCTTTCCTTCTCGTAGGTGATGGGTATATCTTCACCCGCGACAGCAATGGCAGCACAATGACACAGATTTGCCTGGTCAGCTGCGCCAACGGTGCATGATGTTCTACGCACCCATTGCAGCACCCATTGCAACGCAAAGAGGGGCAATGAAGATTCCTAGACGCTGACCGATCAAGACAACATGACTGCTCCGTATATCATGCAATCTTGTGGATGGCGGCTCTGCGCATGGCTGGGCTTCACACAAAGCCACGGTGAACCAAGAGTTCCGATTTATCCAGCAGCATTGGGTTTCAATGACTTCCATCGTGCCATGACGACCTCGATGATTTTTGACAGGCAGTCCATCTCCTCGTCAGAAGTATATCCAACCAAGTCAATGCTGCACCCCACGTACACCGGCAACTTCATGTGCAGAGACATGATCCGAGCTGTTCGACTAGCAAAATCGACAGTCGAGGGGACAGCGCTGATGGTGGTGCATAAAGAATTTTTTGGAGATAACCGCTAGATTTATCAATTAGTACGATTGACCGTAGAGACAAGCTTGCTAGTATTACTCGATTCCCTAACACTTACATCAGGTACTGCGCAGACAAAGCTCCCCATACTCCTGATTGACGATGCAGAGTCTCCATAGGACGTTGAAGTGAGAAACAGTATAGTGGAGGCGGCGAGAGCTGTCAGATGGACATGGATTTGTCCATCTAACCCCTTGGGGGCAGGGAATGACAACTCCATTGGCTGCAATGATGGTGCTTCGGATTCCACAATTTCTGGCATGATGACGATGGATCAGGCAGAGTGAGACTGGCTTGACGAGTGTGAGGCTCGGGCTCTCCTCTATATGAGGGTGCGAGACAACAGAATCCGAAGGTGGAGAGCAGAAGTAGAGGATCTACGGAGGAGACTAGGGATTTGCTGTGCGATGCTATATGAGGCTGCATCCCGCTCTCCTCGATAGAAAACATCGCAAAACTGCACATCACAATGGTTTCATTCTCGTCGGCAGGCGTTCTACGCATTGCCAGAAGACGAAGACGGTGGTTGGTCGTCGCAACGGTGTTTGCGTTCTTCTGGCTGTCATGGAGAAGATTGCTACCTGCTGCTGCTGTCCCTGCCCATGCCCAATGCCGATGCTTTCCTGGGGACGAGTGCTGGCCGTCGACGCTGGAGTGGGAGCTTTTCAACCGTTCAATTGAAGGAAGGCTTGTGGCCACTGAATTGCTGGCCACTCCTTGTCATGATCCTAACTATGATGCTGCCGAGTGCGATGCATTGCGCAATGCATGGCGAAAGCCAGAGACTCAGTAAGTGCTGCCCTTTCCGCCCCTCTGCTGCGGCATCAGTTTTCATAGCAAGATCGCTCATCTGTCCCCTCGCAGTCTTGAGTCGTCTTCGTCATTTATGGCGCCGTGGTTTTCCAATGGCACATGCGATCCCTTCTCGCCTCAGGCAAAGCCGTGCACGCTTGGGAATCATGTCAGCTATGCTGTAGATGTCTCCAAGCCTACGCATATCTCTAAGACTTTGGGGTTCGCCAAAAAGAATAACATTCGTGTCGTTGTCAGAAATACCGGTCATGAGTAAGTTTGGCCTATCGATGAACAATCTGCCAGGGCTGCGGTACTGACAAGGAATCATACAGCTACAACGGCAAATCGACTGGAGCAGGGTCCATTGCTATATGGACCCATCATTTGAAGGACCTTCAAGTTCAGGAGTACAGCAACCGCTTCTACTCCGGCCCAGTCATGAAATTGGGAGCTGGTGTGCAAGCTTGGGAAGCTTACAAACTGGCTAACGAGACAGACCTCATGATCGTTGGAGGTGAATGTCCGACCGTTGGACTTGCAGGTGGCTACTCTACTGGCGGAGGTCACTCGGCCCTTTCTTCAAAATTTGGACTGGCTGCCGACCAAATTGTCTCTTTGGAAGTCGTTGATGCCAGTGGAGAGATACAAGTTGCCAACCCCTACCACAATGCCGACTTATTCTGGGCGCTCTGCGGCGGTGGTGGGGGTACTTTTGGAGTTGTTTGGTCAATGACGGTCAGAGCCCGTTTAGCGATGGGAGGAGTGTCAGGGGCTAACCTGACATTCACCAATCAGGACATCTCCCAGGATGTCTTCTTCAACGCTATCGAACAATATCACAAGGTGCTTCCATCACTCGTTGATTTGGGTGCGACAGCGGTATACTTCTTTACGAACTCAAGCTTCACAATATCGCCGATAACAGGGCCCGGTATTTCCGCTGGGGATATCGAGAAGGCTCTCTTACCATTTACAACTCACCTCTCTAAAGCAGGAATCAAATACACGGCTGAATTCCACGAATTCGCCAATTTCTATGATCAGTTTACTGCAATGATGCATGACATTCCTGTGGGAATTGCACAGTACGGCAGCTGGCTGATCCCTCGCAAAAAGGCTGTGGGCAAGACCACCGCGCTGATAGACATATGCCGCCATATCACTGACAATGGGGGTCTACTAATTGGCGTTGGCCTTGACGTTTTCCCATCTGCTGTAGGGAAGGTCGACAATGCAGTCCTTCCGGCCTGGAGAGACGCATTGGTTCATCTTGTTGTGACGACGCCATGGAGTTTTGAGGCTTCCAGGTCTGATATGGCAGCTTTGCACGCGAAGACCACGAATGACTTCATTCCCAAACTGAAGGCATTTGCACCGTCGTCGGGTGCATACATGAATGAGGCAGATTTCAATCAACCAGACTTTCAGAAAGCGTTGTATGGCAAGAACTATGAGAGATTGAGATCTATCAAACAAAAGTATGATCCTGGTAATATTTTCTGGGCCTCGAACGCTGTCGGATCCGAAGGCTGGGAACAAAGGGAAGATGGGAGGTTGTGCCCAACTGGACGGTCATGAACCAAACGCCACCTTTGCAGTTCCAAGCACTCACATAGTATGTGCGATAGATATTTTGGATATGACGAATTTGGGATATGACGGAATTGGATATATGGTAAATTGTTAATGCCTGGATTTAGTTGTTCAAAAATTTTCCAAAAGAAGCTTTCCAGAACATAAAGTCTGCGTGATGCAAATCAGACTTAGTAACCCCTGCCCCTGTTATAGCGATTGATGAGGGGTTCCCCTGTCCGCAATTTCTTCAAATTGATTCTCAAGATATCAAGTGATCGATCCATATACTCCTTGCCTATACTGCTGGCGTGCGGAGTAATAGTGAGGTTTGGAGCATTCCAAAGAGGGTGATCCGCAGGTAGAGGTTCAGGCACAGCAACATCAATGGCAGCACCACGCAGTTCCCCCTTTTCAAGGCTCTTAGCTAACGCATCCTGGTCAATGACGGGACCACGAGATATGTTAGAAAAGTGTGGTGCCATGTGGCCAGGCTTTCTCGATTCAGACATGACCTTGAACTCCTCGGTGCTGAACATGTTTGTTGTTGCTGGTGTCAAAGGCACAGAGACCACGACCTGGTCCAATCCCTGAGAAAGGAAGTGATGAAGATCCTTCTTTTCTGCACCCGAGAACCAGGCGTCGGGAATTGTTCCGTCAGGGTCGCCAGTGTGAGGAATGTTGTATCTTCGGTTCTCCTTGGATTTAGGGGTGTTGCGTGGAGAGAGGTTGTGAACCAAAACCCTCATGCCCATGGCCTTAGCAACACGGCCGACTGCTACGCTATTAGCATAGTTTCAAAACTAAGTGAAAGGCCATCCATCACTGCGCTTACTTTGCCGTCCAACGCTACCATAACCAATGATGCCAACGGTCTTTCCGGCGTGGTCGTAGGCATCACTCCATTGCGCATGGGTGCCCCATTTGTGGTCCTTCTGTTGCTCATAGGAAAGATGATACTTTCGCGAATGAACCAG
Organism: Ascosphaera pollenicola; assembly: GCA_024244615.1. Classification (NCBI taxonomy): domain Eukaryota; kingdom Fungi; phylum Ascomycota; class Eurotiomycetes; order Onygenales; family Ascosphaeraceae; genus Ascosphaera; species Ascosphaera pollenicola. The sequence continues at coordinate 9,245 of JAGYIB010000138.1, read as the reverse complement.
CCAGTTCATGACGACCCAATCGGCCATGGCTGGACCGTGAATGCCAGACACATTGGTGATGATGACATCAGATTCCTTGGTGAAGAAAGGATTATGGATCACGGCGTCAAAGCCTGCAGCCAAGATATGAAGCATCTTCAACCTGAAACGAGCGTCAATTGCGATTGATCATGAAGCCTGCAGCGGCAATGAAGCCGAGATGGTCTGCAGCACTTACTTCGGAACATCTTCAATGCTGGGTATGAGCCTGACGGTTGCGCATATGGTGACCGTACTCAAGACGTCTGGGGTTTGCTTGTCAGTAAGACCGATCAAATACGATTCAGAACAGTCCGTACTCACCTTTTGATGGCAGCCCCTGACTAGGATCGTGAGTAGAAATTTTCATCTCGGGAAATTCCTCCTTAATTGCATCCAGGCTGTATGACAAGCCTGGCGGGATCAAGATCAAGAGATGCTCGGCAGAGGCAGAGGCAGCCGGCGCACCCGCGCTGTCTTGAGACGTCCCTGCATCACCCATGCTTGCTCGAAATATCGTTCGAAAGGTAGTAAATGGGCACTATCGACTGAACTGGTCCGTAGCTTGATGATCGAGAGAATTCTGACGACGAATTGCCACATATTGAAGCCTCTTATATGGGTGGCCTGGCATGCCGTCCCAGCGCCTACCGGCTCTCCACTCTGACAACATTCCATGACTAGTACACAATGCCCAAGCATGTGAGATCACTGAATAACGGGAACCGGATGCGATCAACCATAGACAGCAGCCATCTCCAGGGTCTTCAGTGTCAGTGACCCCGAGATTGCTGAGGCTGAGATGAGGGAAGGGCAGTGGGCCTGCCAAGTCCTTGGTGATTCGATGGCCGGCGATCACAGAATCAGCTCAAGAAGACGGACATCTCAATTGCCACCATGTGATGCGCACCCTCTCCATCTTCTGTGATCTGCGATCTGGTCTCTGTTCGCGCGATCATATTGTATGTCTGCAGTCTGTAGTTCGTCTCTGCAGTTTTGTATGTAGTAGTGCCTGTTCGTTGCCTCAGGCAGCCACGTTTCCACTCGCGGTATGCGACAGTTACACGGCTGAGCCGCGGCAACGACCAACGATAACCTCCTCATGTATCCAACCGCCCTCGACCTCGACGTGTCGAAGATCTGCTTCTTTGCAGACAACGCTCGCCGCTCACCCATGTATCTGGCGAGTTCGAGATGAGTGCCGCTTCAGCCCGCGAGTCGTCTGCGAGCAGCGGGACAGGGACAGGCCACCCCACGCGGTCCAAGACAGCTACAAACAATACTCCTGCTGACGAGCCCGAACCAACGCGCCCTGCTCCTCCTCCGCCGTATCGCGTCTTCAAGTGCGACTGGGATGGCTGTGGCGCTGAGCTGCACAATCTGGAAACCTTGAGGAAGCATGTCTCCAGACTACATGTAACACGGCAACGGGCGACTTGCCATTGGAAGGATTGCCAGACGACACGCCCCTTGTTGCCAGGCGCATTGAGCACGCATCTTGGAGGTCATCTTGAGGCTGTTGCGATGAAGCTTGGCGATGGCCCGAGCAGTATAGGGCACGGTAAGCGGGTTGTTGATCATGGGATCGTTTCGACACTACACCAACTGAAAGCTCCGCTAACGCTTCAATCCTCAGGCCACTACGACACAGTCAAAGGAAAGATTCAATCCAAAGCATTTCTATACGACAAGCGAGGGCGCGTCGTCACACCTGAAGCTCAGTCGAATTCTGGTGAGGTTCCGGCCATCATCTTTCCTGCGCCGCCCATGGCCGTGCGTGATTTCAACACTCTTCACCACAATATCTCACGTCGACAAAAATGTCAGGCTGTCATTGATGCCCTTGCCGCCAAACAGAAGAGCTCTGGAATCTCGATGGTCAAGGAGGGATGCACCTTCATGAATTTCGACCGGCTACAGACCGTTTCGGCTTTTGAGACCATATATGAAACGTTTGATGTGAGAGAGTCACTCCCTTTGCAAAAGGGCTCTCATGCTTGAGAGTATCAACAACTCGAGGATGCTTGAAGCAATCCAATTACCTTTGGCCAAACGAATTCGCGGTCCTTACCGGTCTGCGGCACTGAGGGCATGGACGCACTCGGAGGAACCGTGTACGATTTGTGCTTGCCTTCCCCCCTCCCCTGGTTGACATCTCAAATGAGTGTTTACAGCAGAGTCGTCTCAAGGAATGTATCATACGCGCCACGGACATCGCAATGAAATTCAGAGAAGCACAGACTACACCCTCAGCGTGAGGAAAGGTACACTTGGACACCTTGAGTGGATGGTTGTGGCCCTTGGGGGAGTGAAAGAAGAGAAACTGAAAGAGCAATAATGAAGATTTGACAAATGATTATATCTACACTGAACAATAGCTAAAAAAACACCTTGGTATATCCATCTTCAACTATGGAAGTCGCTCAAAATCCAACGCGAAACAAAGATCATTTTCCGTTCACCAAACTATGGCTGTATGAGTATATAGAAGGAAATGCGGACTCTTCTTCCCGGAACTGTTGATGATATGATCCATCCAGGAAGCAGCAGAGCTCGACATCTCACATATTCCGCCTGCGGGAGACACGCCACTGTGTCTGCTCTAATCCACTGTTTTTCCCTTTTTTTCTCTTTTTAACGAGGACTGGCCGGCCCATGAGACTCAGACGGTTCATGCTTCAAGCACCGGACCTCCCAACTTCGCGATGCGTTCCTGTTCGGTTTTAGCCTTTATGTCTTCGGTCTCCTTCCGCAGCTCGTCAAGATTCCATGTGTCCTGGTCATCATCATCATCGCTCTCTTCGTCGTCAGAAGCAGTCTTCCACTTGCCGCTCTCGAACATAGCACGACCAGTGGCGTCCTTGGCCTTTCTGGCCTCAGCCTCAGCTGCCTTCTTGCTGAGACGATCCCGCTTCCATTGAGCGAATGTCTCTGGCGTAACTGGTGTGAGTTTGCCGGTAAGCTTGTGTCTTTCGGAGTCAAGGAATTCTTCGATGGTGAGTGTCTTGAGGGGCGATTTATCCATCAAAGCCTTCTCGGCGGCCCGCTGCTCCTTGGTCTTCAAGACGAAACTATAGGGTACTGTCAGTATGCAATGATACAGGTTTTCGAAAGGAGGGGATGGATCATACCCAGGAGGCAAGCTGTGCTTGTACATGCATTTGTCACCACCGTTTGGACAAACCCAGAACCAGCCATACTTCTGATTCTCGACAGCCTCGATGAAATATTTGCAGACCTTGTCTGTCGTGGTTCGTGGGTTTCCATGCTTGCTCAAGACAACCGATCGCAACTTCTCCTCGTCCCAGTTGTCCATCGTATCGGCCTCCTTCTTGTCTGCATCTCTCGAGTCGGAATAGAGATCTTTCTTCTCGGCCTTCCGCTCGACGGCGGGGTCGTGACTGAACTTGCACCTCTTGCCCTTCTCACAGTTTCCTTTCTTGAAGAAAACACACAGGACAGTCTTCGGGTCGACGCCAAATGGAACTTTCTGGACTTGGACGGGCTTGAAGAGCTCGGCGGCGTCTCTTCGTGCTTGCTCGGCAGCGGCCTTATCCTTCTCACGCTGGAGGCGCATGGCCTCCTTCTTCTTGTCGTCCATGTTTTTGTTGTGTTTGGCCTGTGCCTCGAGCTGTGCGATTGTTCTCTTGGCTTTTCCACCTTTTTGCTGAAGATCGTGAGAATCGCGCGTCAGTAAAAGCAGCACACGGTCTATACGAAAGGAAGTTCTATCATTCGAAGGTGACAAGAAATGGAGCGACATACGTTTTTCATGCCAAAGGTCTGGATAAAACAATCAAGTTAGCCGGTGTCCTGTCCGCGAGATCGCATTAGATCAGACTCATCATCATACCTTGTCGGCCACGGAGGCCTGCTTCTTCTTGGCCTCATTTGGTTGTTGCTTCTTGGGAGGCATTTTGGCGGTTTTATGACAATGCGCTGTACTGATTTGCTGTGTGGATGCTGAGGATCGCGAGATGAGATGAAAAAAGGTGCTTTCAAGCTGTGGAAGCCCAGTCAAGGGATCACAAAATGAGCAGCGACGGTGTGAAATGGTATGTCTGATGAGTATGAAGAATTAAGATGAAAAAGTTGTATCCTTCGAGGTTGTCTTGTCGATGACGACGATTCCCGCGGAAGAGAAAACGAGACGAAATGTGAGTGCGGTGGAAATAGTGTGGCGAGTGCGTGGGTGGAGAGGAGGCGTAATATTACCGTCCTGTAATTACGTTACGGACTGTACCTTATTGCCAATGGGCGATCTTCAGCTCAAACCTCCAACTTCACCTCGTCAATGGACAGATATTGGATTGGACATTGGGCTGCGACCTGAACCTCACTCTACAAAGCTCACTTGGAACAGACATATGTAAGGCTTCCTCGAGTCATGTTGGACCGCATTGACTAACGACACCTTCCAGATATTCCAAAAGAAACAAGAAACAGCTCCAGCCGTCCAATACCAGACAGAAGACTCAGACTCAGACTCAGACTCGAGCTGTTCACACCCCGTCATTTCATCATGATCACCGACGACACCCTCTATACTATAGCCATCTTTCTCGGCGTCTTTGCCATGTTCCTCATTGTTCTTTATCATTTCCTTGAGGTCAACATAAGGGACAATGTTCCTGCTTCCAAACAGACGGCCTCTACCGTTTCGCCTGCTGTGAGTGTGAGCGCAGCTCCAGAATCATAGCGCAATCTTGAAGTCTGCGGCGAATGCGAACGCTGGCAACACTATTTGCTGGTTGAGACAGCAGGCTACTCAAGTATCACTACCATCATCGGTGTTGGTGTTTGTGAAGGGGCAGTTCTGGAAACTCCAGTCACGAACGGACACGTCGATGCATCTCTGCAAACTACGGGCACTCCATTTCACACCTTTTTTTTGCTGTATGTTGAATGCAGCCTGAATAGATGAGTACGCAGAGGACTCAAACAAGCACATCTCTGCAAAACCTCCATGAACACCGAACTTGACTGAGTTATACAAAGCTCATCGTCCTCAGCGTAATGATCCTTAGCTGTGTATCCGTAGCTATCGCCTGGACTCCACGCCCGCCCTACAGCTGTCCCGAGGCGTGTTTGCCGTAACTATAAGTCGAACCGCCCGCCAAGTCTTACCCCAAAAACCGTCCAATATCACCCCTCACCCCTCACGTCGGCACAGTGACTGTAGGCTGCTCAATCTCGACTTCATTAACAAATATCCTGAAAGCATCAAGCCTGAACTGACCGTTGCTGAGCAGTTCCAAAGCCATTTGTGTCTTCTACATATCTTGCCGGCAATCGCTACATACTGGTGTGCTGCGTGCTGCGTACTTTCTCGGCATAGATGTCGACCTCTCAGGACAAGCCCACAGGGGCTCACGTCATAGCCCGCACGCTCAAGGATATCGGGGTCGAGGTCATATTCGGCCTTGTCGGCATCCCCGTCATAGAAATCGCAGAGGAGGCAATCGATCTGGGTATCAAGTTCATCGCGTTCCGCAACGAGCAGGCGTGCGGGTACGCTGCGAGCGCGTATGGATATGTTAGCGGGAAACCCGGGGTGTGTCTGGTTGTTGGTGGGCCAGGCGTGCTACATGCTGTTGCTGGAGTAAGATCTGTGTCTGCAACGATGGATATAAAGAGTAACGCTGATTTCTGAAAATGAACAGATAGGAAATGCAACTGCAAACGCCTTCCCACTGCTTGTTCTGGCCGGGTCAGCGGAGACCGGCCTGGTGTCTAAGGGAGCGTTCCAAGAGCTTGATGCTGTATCCTTCCTCACACCACACACGAAATTCGCATTCAGACCGAATTCACCAGAGTCAGTCGCTAGTGGGATCAAGAATGCCTACAGGACATGTTGGTATGGCCGTCCTGGCCCATGCTATATCGACCTGCCCGCAGATTTGATCCAGGAATCTGTACCATCCGACTTCAAGTTCCCATCTGCGGATGCCCTTGCTGTGCCAGCACCACCTAAGGCAGCAGGAGACCCTACTGTCGTCGCAAGAGCATATGCATTGCTCAGGAGTGCCAAGGCACCGCTGATTGTTGTTGGCAAGGGGGCTGCGTACGCGAAAGCAGAGAGGTCTATTCGCAGATTGGTCGATCAGACCGGCATACCGTTCTTGCCCACGCCAATGGGCAAGGGCGTTGTTCCGGATACACACGCGGGAAACACATCCACAGCTCGGAGTGTAGCGCTGAAGAACGCGGATGTGGTCATTATTTTCGGAGCAAGACTCAATTGGATTCTTCACTACGGTGAAGCGCCGAAGTGGTCGGCATCTGTCAAGCTGATACAGGTCGACATCGCCGCTGAAGAGATTGGAAGGAATGCAGGCAACGCTGATCTTGGTATACTTGGAGATATCAACCTTGTTGCCGATCAACTTATCGAGCTAGCACAGAAGGACAATTGGCGGTACAACCCAGGCCCATCACCGCAATCATACCTCTCACTTCTCTCGGCGTCGTCGTCGAAGAACGAGGCAAAGGCAGCGAGCAAGGCCAGCAAGCCGACAGAGCCCAACGGATTCCTAACGTATCAGCGCGCGTTCCACATCATACGATCTGTACTGAACTCCCTGTCGCCCGAGGAGGAAGGCAACATTGTCTACGTTTCGGAGGGGGCCAATACAATGGACATTTCAAGATCAGCCTTTTCTCTACTTCACCCACGCCAGCGTCTTGATGCGGGCACGTATGCAACGATGGGAGTCGGCCTGGGGTATATAGTTGGTGCGCACGCTGCATTCAGCCTGGCCGGCAGCCCGAAGAAGGTTGTTGCGTTTGAGGGAGACAGTGCATTTGGGTTCAGCGCAATGGAGATTGAGACTTTGGCGCGGTACAAGATCCCCGCGTTGATCTTCGTGATGAACAATTCCGGCATATACCACGGCGACACAAAGACGGAAGATTCGTGGAAGGCATTGCAGCAGGAGACAATCACGGGCGACGCGTTCCCTGAAACGCGAAACACGACCAAGGGCGGTCTTCGCTCTACAAGCTTGACGTGGGAGACGCGGTATGAGCAGATGTCTACGATGTGCAATGGGAAGGGATACTTCGTGAAGACGGAGAAGGAGCTCGAAGAGGCGACCAGAGCAGGGTTCGTGGAAAACGACACCGTTACCGTTGTCAACGTTGTGATCGAGCCGGGAGTAGGACAGAAAGTGGCCTTTGGATGGCAGAGCAGTGCGGGGGGCAAGAAGAAGCCGAGCGAGGAGTCGTCGAAGCTATGACCTGACCTGACATGACATGATATGTAGACCTGTTCTGTTCCGTTCAGCGTTCAGGAGTTGGATTCCACTGATAAGCCACATCGAGGGGCGTCTCGAAACCCCTGGATAATTCTGTTTATAGCTACCTTGTACATTTATGCCCGTCTGCGCAATCCACTTCCAGTGCGCTTTAGGAAATTCAGGGATATCAAGGCCCCGATGACTAATTCTTCAGGCGCGCATAACGTACATAACGTTTGCGGGTATCCGGGAAGGACAAACTGGCAACTTCAGACCTCTGACGGTCTGACCCGTCATGGTGACCTTGGGAGGAGTATATATAGAGGGCGAGAGGATCGTCAGGAACCTCTTGGAGTCAAGTCAAGTCAAGTTCGGATCTCTAGTTTCTGGTGTTTCAAAACAAATACTCTGTACGGCACATCTGGACTGTGCATGCTACGGGATCCATACTACCATCCACACGACCTCCAGAAACGTCAGGTTGCAGCAGTCACAGAGAAGAGACCGACTATCACCATAGACATGCGCTCCGCAGCGCAATTCTTCTACCTAGCGGTGTTCGCACTGCTGAGGTCAACTCATGCGCAAGACGCTGGAGAGCCCTCGACATCAGCAATCACACCTAGCGCTTGTGCTGTGAGTCTTCTGTGGTTCCTATATGCTCTAATGTCCTATCCATACTGATGTTCATCCCAGATCGAACCCGCAGCTACTGTCAGCGATGCCTGTGTCTCCTTCGCCGACCTTGATGCTTTCAATGACCGTGTCTCGCCCCTGGTGCAGGATCTGACCCAGCACACTGACTTCTTCTCGTACTATCGTCTAAATCTATTCAACAAAGAGTGTCCGTTCTGGACGGACGAGAATGCCATGTGTGGCAACAGAGCATGTGCAGTCATCACTCTCGATTCCGAAGATGACATTCCAGCCGTCTGGCGTGCAGGGGAACTCAGTAAATTAGAGGGACCTAAGGCACATCACCCCGGCAAGAAAGAACAGCAGGAACGACCAAGAGAAAGCCCATTACAAGGAGAACTGGGCGAGAATGTTGGTGAGAGCTGCGTCCTGGACGACGACGAGTGCGATGACAGAGACTACTGCGTCCCCGAGAACGACGAAGAGGCCGCCCAATGGGATTACGTCAGTCTTGTGGATAACCCTGAACGATTCACGGGCTACTCGGGCCAAGGCGCGAACCATGTGTGGAACGCTATCTATCGTGAGAACTGCTTCTTGAAGCCAAGCTCGGAAGACGATAGCAGACCACCTCTCTCCGAGCTCAGGAACGTGCTCGAGCAACATGCTGCGCAAAAGGCTGTTGCCAACGCCGCTCAAAACCTCCCTCCCTCGTTCGACGATGAGTGTCTCGAGAAGCGTGTCTTCCACCGCTTGATCAGCGGCATGCATGCGTCGATCTCGACCCATCTGTGCTGGGAGTTCTTTGATCAGAAGGCAGGCCAATGGTTGCCCAATGTGACATGCTACAAGACGAGATTGCATGACTACCCGGAGCGCATCTCGAACCTGTACTTCAACTTCGCCGTCGTTTCGCAGGCGATCTCGAAGTTGGGCGAGACGCTTGCGAACTACAATTACTGCGCCGAGGACGCGACGCAGAACGCGATGACGCGCGAGAAAGTAATTAGTCTCACTTCGGCGATTCGCGAGCATCCACAGCCCGTGTTCGATGAGAGCATTATGTTCCGTGACGACATCGCGAGTGGACTGAAGGATGATTTCCGCAACCGTTTCCGCAACGTGAGTCGGTTGATGGATTGCATTGGTTGCGATAAGTGCCGGTTATGGGGTAAACTCCAGACTGTCGGGTATGGTGCAGCCCTGAAGATTCTCCTCGAGTTTGATCCTAGTAAGGGGAGCGCGAACCCGCCATTGCGACGGACGGAGATTGTCGCTTTGTTCAATACGCTTGGCCGTTTGACGAAGAGTGTTTCCGCCGTGAGGAAGTTCGAGGAGGCGATCATGAGTGGG
>JAGYIB010000137.1:0-14630 GCA_024244615.1 Ascosphaera pollenicola | reverse complement strand
GAAGACGATAAGCGCACCGACGATCAGGCCCGCGCAGAGGGAACGCGGAGTAAAGCTCTGGCCGCCATCGCGGTAGTAGTAGCGTACCCTTCCCTCGCAATATCCCACACAAACCCTCTCAACTTCTCCTCCGAGAACCCCTGGCCCAACCAGTTAAACGACGGGCTCAGATTATACACCAGCTTCTTCCCCGCATGCACGCCCCGGATCTCCCTCGCGATTCTCGTCGCAATCTCCACGCTCGGATCGCCCGTCTCGACCCACAGCAGGTCCGCGTACGGCGCGAACTCAATCGAGCGCTTGATTGCCGTCGCCGCGCCGTTGCGGAAGTGGTAGTACCCTTCGCGCGTGCGCGGGATGTCCCATGACCAGAAGACGGGCGTGGAGGTGTATTGCGCTGCGAGCTTGCGGCGCTCGTTGATGCTGAGGTTGCGGTTGGTTGTGGTTGTGGCGGTGTATGCGGTGATGGATGATTCAGGGGCGTGCTCCTTGCGCAGGTGTGCTTCGACGGCTGGATGAAAGTCAGCAAGACAGGCAAATCGATGGCTGATGATGTGGCGAAACAACTCACCCTCGTCAAAGGTGACAAGTTCATGCTCCTTCACCCACCGCGCCTCAAACGCATCGACTTCCTCCCCACTCTTGCCCTCCGCCTCCATCCGCTGCAGCACCTCCGCCAACGGCTCTCCCTCCCTCGTCGTGCCTAGAATGAACTCATGGTCACGCACATCGATCGTGCTGCTCAACAACCGCCCGCTCTCGGCATCCGTGCGCGCGATCACCAGGTTCTCGCAGCCCATGATGTCCCATTGCAGACGGGCGGCGACGAGGCGGTTGATGTGCTCTGCGATGGGCACGAGGACTTTGCCCGCGAGGTGGCCGCATTTCTTGCCGCCGTGGAGCTGGTCTTCGAAGTGGACTGCCGCGGCGCCGTTCTCAGCGAAGAGTTTTGCGAGTTTGAAGACTGTGGTAAGGCCGCCGTGGCTGTGATGTTTATCTTAGCGTGATGAATATGAAAGGGTTATTGGAGGGGAGGAGGGCTTGCGCACCCTGTGTCTCCGTCTGCGATGATGGGTCGTAGGTAATCAGTCATGGGAGTGTTTGCCCTCTCCTCTGCAGACAGTTTCCATCTAGTATCGAATTGGCGACGGTCATGCGATTGTTGCGCCTTGAAGAGACGCTGCACTTGGTTTGGGACCGTATTGTATGGATAGTCACCAAAGTCAGCACTGACTTCGTTCGTCGTCGTCAGGGTAGACGAGCACGCCCAGCCAGAGATATACAGAACTTCCTGGTTGGCGGCTTGCTGCGTCATTTGGACCGGGTCAATTGCACCGACTAGACATCTCGATCAGTTCTTGGTTTCTCAATTCTCGTGTGTGTGAAGTGAAGGAAGAGGGACAAACGGGTATGAACGGGCTTCTTCTCAACAGCCCTCTCCTCAAGCAGATTCCACAGCTTCCTCGCCATCAACGAGCTGGGATACGTCTGCATGAGAGTTCCCCTTTTGCTCACGACATGCTCTGGGGTGTACGGTCTCTTGATGCCCTTATACCGCGGGGACGACCACCATTCTCTCACTTGAGCGATCTGCTTCTCGTAGAGAGCGTCTTCTGCATTGCCAGACTTCAAGGCGTTGGGGAGAAGCTGGTAGGTGTCTGCCGCAGCGGTGAAGTGCTGGTTTTTGGAGAAGTCTGACGATGATGCTGTCATTGTCATGGCCAGTCTTGAGGCTGAGAATGCCCGCGCGGAAACAGCAGATGATGATGATGATGATGAGAGCAGTGGTGGTCTCTTGTTGATGATGAGATGTCCAGACCTAGTTCTTGGTCGACAGATGCGCTGCGCAGTGCGAAACAACATTGTATGTAGCTCGATGGCGATTCTTGCTTGTCTGTCTGTCTGTTTCAACAGATGAAGCTTGAAGTCATCACCGTCAGTCAAGGCGAGTCAATTCTGCTGTCTGTCTTCTGTTGTCGCTGTTCATCGCCGTTTTTTCATTTTGATATCAGCCAGCTCGGCAATCCCCAATCCTCCCCCACTCCCCACCACCGGCAGATGATCCACACTCTCCACTGCCGAGCGGTGTCAGGAACGTCCGGGGTAGGTGTCGCTGGGGTAGATAATTGCGGGTGATTGGGGGATGGCAGTGTAGGGGTCTGATCTGGATTCTCCCTTGAGTACGTGTGCTGGCGATGGTCTTGATGGTGGTGGTTTCGATGCATCTCGGTAGTTGAAAAAGATGCATATAAAAGAGACACAAGAAGGCGACGAAGCAGACAGCATCGCACATCGACGAGATAATCGACAATTGCCAGTGGCAGCTCATCATCATCATCATCATCATCATGGCCTCCTTCACGCTCTCCTCGCGCCCTCTGCTGCGGCTGTCAAAGGTAGCAGATATCCATCAGCCTCTTCTCCGTCACGCCCGCTGCTACGCTTCGTCGTCTTCGCCTTCATCTTCATCTTCATCTTCAGAGCTCAAGGACGTTCTCGCCTCAGTCATCCCCGCAAAGCGCGACCTGCTCAAGCAAGTCAAGGCCCACGCCGACACAAAGATCGGCGACCTCACCATCGGCCATGCCATCGGCGGCATGCGCACCCTCAAATGCATGACCTGGGAAGGCAGCGTGCTCGACGCAGACGAAGGCATCCGCTTCCACGGCCGCACCATCAAGGACTGCCAGGCCGAACTGCCCAAGGGCCCCGCGGGCGGCACCGAAATGCTGCCCGAGGCCATGTTCTGGCTGCTGCTGACCGGCCAGGTGCCCTCCACGCAGCAGATCAGAGCGTTCAGCGCCGAATTGGCTGATAAGTCCGCCGTGCCACCGCACATCTTACAGCTCTTCAAGAGCTTCCCCGCGCAGATGCACCCGATGACCAAGCTCAGCGTTGCCGTGGCCGCGCTGAATACCGAGTCGAGCTTCGCCAAGGCGTATGCCCAGGGCATCCCCAAGGCGGAGTACTGGGCCCCCACCTTCGACGACAGCATCGATCTGCTTGCCAGAATCCCCCGCGTCGCCGCGCTGGTCTTCGCGCAGTCGTCCGCTGAGATCGACCGCATCGGCACCGTGCCATTGGACCCCGCGCAGGACTGGTCTTACAACTTCGCTGGGCTCCTGGGCAAAGGCGGCAAGGAACATGAGGACTTCCAGGACTTGCTACGTCTTTACCTCGCGCTGCATGGCGATCATGAGGGCGGCAATGTCAGCGCACACACCACCCACCTCGTCGGCTCTGCTCTGTCGGACCCTTACCTCAGCTACTCCGCCGGCCTCATGGGTCTAGCTGGGCCCTTGCACGGCCTTGCTGCACAGGAAGTGCTGCGCTGGATCCTCGACATGCAGCGCAAGATCGGCACCAACTTCACTGACGCAGACGTCCGCGACTACCTCTGGGCGACCCTCAAATCAGGCCAAGTCGTGCCGGGCTACGGCCACGGCGTGCTTCGCAAGCCCGATCCCCGATTCCGGGCGCTGATGGACTTTGCTGCGACGAGGCCGGATATCCTGGCGAACCCGGTGTTTCAGCTGGTCAGGAAGAACAGCGAGATTGCGCCGGGGGTGTTGGCTGAGCATGGCAAGACGAAGAATCCGCATCCGAATGTCGATGCTGCGTCGGGGGTTCTGTTCTATCATTATGGGTTCACGCAGCCGCTGTATTTTACGGTTACGTTCGGCGTGAGTCGTGCGCTGGGCCCGTTGGCGCAGTTGATTTGGGATCGTGCGTTGGGGGCGCCGATTGAGAGGCCTAAGAGTGTCGATTTGGAGGGACTGTTGAAGGTGTCGAGCAGATAGCTGGCGGATGGTCGATGGACAGACTACTCCGTATATGATCAATGATATTGTTATGATCTGACACTGTGATTCGTAAGCAATAAGCAATGATGAGCAACAAAATCCACCACTTCCATCACTGTCCCGTCTTGAGAGGATCATTCACGACCGTGATGATCGAGCTTGTCCAATGCCCTTCTCAAACATGGCCCTTCTTCTCTTGTGCCGCTCTTCCTGAGAGCGCAACTTCTCGTCCAGCTCCGCCTTGGACGAGTCTAGCTGCTCCATCATTGCTTGGTGCCTCTGCCGTGCTCGGTGCCTTTGCCTGGCTTGGTGCCTTTGCTCTGCTTGATGTCTTTGCCTCGCTTGTTCGGCGATCTCTCGTGTAGCGGAGGCTTGTACTGTCTTCGCGACTTCAATCGTTGTGGCTGCAATTGCTTCATCTCGCTTCTCTACCAACCTCGTGACGTCGGGGAGCTGCTCAGTCCTCGCACTGCGCTTTCTTTTGCGTGATGGTGATGGTGATGGACTGGCTGAGACGGATGTCGAAGTGAGGGAGTCGATGCTGTCGTCGGAATCATCGTCCTCATCGTCATCGTCGTCGCTTTCTGGACATGGCATCCAATCGAGGGGAGGAAGACCAATCAAGCTGTCTCCGGTCATCACGATTGATGCACTGCTTGATAGCTCGTGCTCTTCTTCTTCCTCTTCATTAGCACGGCTGTCCTGCAAATGCGATGGATGAGGGCACTTCTTGTGCAATTCGTTGGCAATGATGACACCGGAACCAGTCTGCTGTGTCTGATTCTGCTTCTTCATGTTGCCGGCTTCAACGGATCCTTTGCTCTTGAGCTTGACTGGATCTCGATCTTCGAGATACGTCCCGAGTCTTGCATCCCTGCTTCAAGGAGGTTGACCTGCTCCCTCCCTCTCCCTCTCTCCACCATAACCGAACCTCCTCGGTAATGCAGAGATACACACAGCTTGTTTCGCACCACGAAACAAGCCAAACTCATCATTCCTCCCTCTGTCGTCCTTATGGAAGCTTGTGCATAGCGGTACGGATATGGCGAGCGCACGACGGGCAGGACTGGGCAGGCTTTACCCCGGTTCAACCAACCCGATGATACAACCGACCCGAGCAGAGATTCCCGGCCTGGCGCATCGGCTGTCATGGACGGGGCTTGTCAGCGAAAGACTGCGAAGACTGCGAAGACTGGCGTCTGTTAACTCGACGAACGGCTATGTCGAAAGGGCTGGTAAACGCTGTATATCCGTATACAGTGAAGAGAGAGCCATGAGGATACTTAAAATGGCATGCCATGGCCATGTCTTCAAGACCCTTTTCTTGCCTTGCTTTGCTTTCCGCTCGATGATTTGAGGGATACTGCACTGCGTTGACAACCGCTTGACCGACTCACTGGGCATCTTTCTCTGGCAAACCATCTATCATCATATCATGGCTTTGGGTATGTGTGGACGATACCGTCGAGTCGAATTGATGCATCCACGGACTTCCAATTGACGTTGCACCAATCTTCTAGCTACCGCTGCTGCTGCCACTGCAGGCTCGAGCGCATTGCTCGCCTATCTTAATGCAAAGTACCATCTCTCCAAAGACTTGGGCATCATTCTCAACCAGACGGCAGCTCTCAGCAAAGTCACCAATGCCAGTGAGTTCCCCATCATGCCCCTCTCTTGCAAAGACACGGCCGTCCCGCTGACTCCGCCCACCAGTTTCCAAAGGAGAAATCAACGGCTACTACCACTTTGCAGAGGCTGCTAGGAAGTATCCAGACACCGTCTGCCTCTGGTCAAGAGACGGCGTCTACACATTCAAGGAGGTCCATGAGAAAGTCTCGCAATGGGGCCACTACTTCCAGTCACTCGGAGTTGCAAGAGGGGACCTGGTCGCCCTGTACCTTCTCAATTGCCCCGAGTTCCCCATGGCGTGGTTAGCGCTTTGGAGCATCGGCGCTGCTCCCGCATTGATCAATGCGAACCTGGGCGGAATGGTTTTGGTACACTGCCTTCGCGTCAGCGAGGCAAAGGTCCTGCTGTATGACGGCGAAAAGTCCTGCGCCGAGAAGATCCATGAGGAGCAAGCCAAAATCCAGACCGAGCTCGGCATGACTGCCGTCCCTCTCGACGCAGAGCTCAAGAGATACATCTACAGAGCGTTCCCCACGACGCCTACTTCCGATAGCCTGCGTCGTGCAACCGATCCCGGTTCGCCATGTGGTCTGTTCTATACTAGTGGCACGACAGGTATGCCCAAGGCCGTCGGCTTCACTATGCAGCGCATCGTCACGACATCCTTCGTTTCTCTCGCCGGCAAGACACCCGGGCCCAAGGGCGACAGGTGGTACAATTGCATGCCCTTCTACCACGGTACCGGCGGTGTGTGCCTCATGACATCAATGCTCACCGGCGTCGGCATTGCCATGGGCAAGAAGTTCAGTGTGTCGAGGTTCTGGAAGGACTGTGTCGATTCCAAGGCCACGATGATCGTGTACGTTGGTGAGACGGCGAGATACTTGCTTCTTGCATCGCCGTCAGATCTCGACCGCGCACATAGAGTGCGATGTGCGTGGGGTAATGGTATGAGGCCTGATGTGTGGGAGAAGTTCCAGGAACGCTTCGGGGTGAGGCAGATTGATGAGTTCTTCAATAGTACAGAGGGCATGCTTGTTCTTGAAAACACAAGTACGGGCCCGTACAGTGCCTTCTGCGTCGGACACCATGGCGCACTCATGAGAAGGAGGTTGAATGATGTTTACATCCCAGTCGCTATTGATGCCGACACAGGCGATATCTGGCGCGACCCCAAAACCGGATTCGCGAAGAGGACAAGTTACGAAGAAGGTGGTGAGATCCTTGTTGCATTGCCTCATGAGAAGGCGTTCGCTGGATACTGGAAAAACCCAGAAGCCACAAACAAAAAACTCATCAGCGACGTCTTCAAGAAGGGAGACGTCTTCTACCGCTCCGGCGACGCCCTACGTCGTGATGCTGACGGCCACTGGTTCTTCCTCGATCGTCTTGGAGACACATTCCGCTGGAAATCAGAGAACGTCTCGACCGCCGAGGTCGGTGCTGTTCTCGGCACCTTCCCCGGCGTCAACGAGTCGAACGTCTACGGCGTCTCTGTGCCAGGCTACGAAGGTCGTGCCGGCTGCGCTGCTTTATTGCTTGAGCAATCGCATCAGGACTCCTTCGACTTTGAAGCCCTTGCAAGAAACGCCAGGAGGAATCTACCGAAATATGCCGTCCCTGTCTTTCTGCGCATACTCTCGCCGACTGAGAGCGATAGTATGCACACGTCGAATAATAAGCAGAATAAGGTGCCTCTGAGAGAAGAGGGCATTGATCCGGCGAAGATGGGCACGAAGATTAAGTTGGGCCAGCATGATCGGATGATGTGGCTGCCGCCCAACTCGGACACGTATGTTGATTTCGGAAAGGAGGAATGGGAGAAGTTGAGTAAGGGGCTTGTCAGGCTATAGAATCCAGTGGGATTCATGTTGAGCTAGATCGCAGGTAGAGATTCGGAAGACCTACAACATACTGGCCTGGCCCTTGTCTGGATGAGACAATTACAAGGCTTCTCCTCTTCGGATGTTAATCATATGTGATACCTTAGCTTCAATCTCCTGTTGCTCCATTCTTCATGAGCACTGGCCAGCCTTTGACAGGACCTATGATGCTGGACACCCCTAAGCTATGACATACCTAGGAAAGGTCTGATGTACATACAGTGCGATCTCGATAAGGAGCAATAATATTGGACAGACAGACAAACCATCTGGAGCCAATTGACCATTATTGGTACATACATATCCGCCGTACATAGGGCGTAAGAAGAAGCATGCACTCTATGCGCAATCCGGCAATACTTCACGAATGCTCGACTGGGCTCGTAATCTGTTGAACCTTTGTTCAAGACGTTATCTCTCAAGCCCGTGTCTTCAATTGCATGATCTATGGTCGTGAGGTGTGATGACGCTTCTAGCGCTCCAGTTTGCTGTGTTTTTAAAGCAGTTCCCAAGTGTGAGCATGATTTTGACTTCGCCTTGAGACTCCCGAAGCCGATGTTTTGCATCTCGGGCCAAACCGCCACTTGACTCCAGGGTTCCCCTTTTCAAGACGGTCGAAGTACTTTCGACCAATCTTTGGTGCCTCTCACGATTGGAATCCGCCACGAGTAGGTCGGCGATCTTGACCCTTGTCTCCAAGTTTTGGTTCGTAGTGGGCATCGGCTTCAACCCAGCTAAGTTGGCCCAATCCTGTTTTTCTGACGGCGTGTGTCACTATTTCGGCCATTGCATGGTTGGGCCCATTGTGTGTAGTACATACCTTTGGGCACCTTGATGAAGGTACACTTGGTGGTTTTTCTCAGTCCTGCCATGTTTCTGACTTCTCTCTCCGCTGCACGCGGCATTGTAGCAAAGCATGCGGACATTGGAGATTTGAAGAGTATCCATGTCCTCATGGCATGATAACTCTTATAATCTTCTTGAAAGTCCTTCCAATCTGTGAGGAGATGCGCCTCATCAGTCGCAACGCGTCCTACGCGATTGTTGACAGCCGCGTCTTTCATTACTTCCTTGATTTGATCGCTGACCACCTGTTCAGGTTCAAAAGGTATATGAGAGTGTGTTCCAGCGCTGATATCCTTGAAGAGGTTCCTGTCCGCGAATCTCGTGTTCGCGTCAATGGTGCAAGCTTTGAAGCCTTGATTCCTATATATGTTGTCCTCCTGTTGGCCCAGAAGATTGAGCAATCGCGGTGGGATTGCAAACTCTCCAGTGCCTGTGGCTGCAATCAGCAGGACGCCATTCCTGTTTCAAATCAGATCCAAGATGGCATTCAATCGACGGTCTCGTGGAAGACGCCCGATGGTCAATGATGTTCCTCTCAGTGACAAGTTCCTTTTGACGGGCATGGTACAGTATATTGGTCCCTGCGCTGCTTCGATCGCTCCACAGCCTCTTGAATTTGTGCTAGTGACAGTTTGTCTATATCTTGCAATATTGACCACCCGTCGTTGTGGTTGTATGGAGTGTGGAGGTTGCGTGGAGGACGTGAAGGAGGTGTGAAAAGGGGGCCCCCATTTATATCCACCAGACAGTGCAACACCGCCAAGTGCAGCACCGGTAAGTGCGATCTCTCAGCAGCATTGTGTCCTGCAATTGCACTCGAGCATGGCATCTGAATATCAATTTGGTCTGGTCAGTGCAACAAGCTGACTGTCTGAATTCAAGACCTCGTCTGTTGTCAATTAGAGCTCTGACGGGTGATCCATTCCAGTCCGTGTTTGGTGACAAAACATCAAGATCCGAGATTTGACCATTACGGGTACGCGGTTCTGATTCGGCTTCCAACAAGACTTTTCAAGAGGTTCATTAATGAATATTAAATTATCCCTAGCTTCAAGGAAATATCCCATGTAGTAAAGTACTCTATCTAACAGCTCTTCATACATCGACGACGGTGGATGGGGTTCATAGCGTCCCCTACTCCGTCGCAAACGAGAATCAACTTCATAGAGCTGGCAGCATGAAATTATCATCTCAAGATGACGATTTCCAAGACGTAATCGCCTGTATCTGTTCCACCATACTAGTAGTCACTTTGTTTGCCCACTCCCGCAGCGACAGCGGAGCGAGATCCTCCTTGCTATCATTCGGACCCCCACCCTCCCCTTCAGACAACTGGAACGCGTAAAACGTTCCGTTCTGGCGCCGTGCAATCGCCCATCTCCCATTGAACTTCTCAAAGTGCTCCTCAGGAGACGCCTCTTCGTCGAAATGCGTCGTCAAGGCTATCTGGAAAAGGTTCCGGCGTCCCTCCAGGTAGATCAGCTCTCTTTTCCTGGAAAATATGATGAAGATTATCATACCAGCACTCTGCAGAGAGTGCAGGACCAAGGACGCATAGAGGATTATTGGCCAGATGGTCTTAGCGTTCATCGAGCCGCCAGATCTGTATGTTGAGTACCGGACCGAGGCCACGATGGACTCGTCAAACGGTTGTTCAATTGAAGCTTCCCCTGATAACTTCTTCATAGACGTCCTGCCGGATCCCCTTACTCCAAGAGGACCAGCCAAGACAGCCAGAGCTTCCGACATCGAGTCTCTATTCGTGCTCGTCAGGTTCGCCAGCGTGGGACACGAGCCCATGAAGTTCGCGAAGATCTTTTGGCCGGAATTCGAGAATTGGTCACGCAGGATATCCTGCATCAGAGTCGCCCATCGTTGGCTGTAGCTCTTGTCGTGGGTCAGAAACGCGTCCGTGGGACAGGAGATTGACATGCGGTTGTTTCCTGTCTCTCCATGGTATGTAGATGTGCATTTGTTGACGATTGCGGGCTGGACATTGCATACCACATTGGTGCCGGGGTCGCATGATCCAAAGCTGACTTGAATGTAGTTGGCAACTGGTCGCTCGACTGATCGATCAGGTTCGTAAACAGCGGGTGATATCTTGACTTTCTGTGACTTGAGAATCTCCTCCGATAATTTGCCAGGCAAGTTATCAACAGAGTCCCAACCGAAGACGTGTGAGATCTCTTCAAGAGATTTGTATGATCCCGAGGATAAAAGATCAGTCATGACCTTGTGGTCTGCGTCCGTTGCGGCCCCTGATGAACTATTCGTAGCTTTCACAAAATCCGTGACGAAATAGTTCCATACGTATGCCTCCTCAGTGGAAAGCTTGGTGCATATCGCATTCACAGCCGGCGATATGACATCGGTACTGATCTCAAACACCGGCGAGCTCATGGCTTTCAGACCAAGACGCTGCCGATTTTCCTCGCCCGAAGTAAGACGCGCCAGACCGATATGCGGGTACACCAACGTCGCATTGCTTACTGGCCGGCCCCATGATGGGTGGTCTGCATTGGACATCCACATGCCGGAGACAGTGCTTTGGCTCTTCCAGTTGGTTTGGGGATTGGGCCTAGCGCCTGTAACTTCGTCATGAAGACTTTCATTCCAATTGACAAAGTCCGTCATCCCTTCACTGCTAACTAACAGCTTTGGACCGACGCTATCTTTGCTCATGAGGGTGGGGTCCAAGGCACTCCTGGTCACCCTGTTGGTGAGGTCTAACGCATTGATTGACGCATGTGACACAGACGGAGAGACTGGACATGTTAGCCTGCATCACATCGTATGGAAGAACTCCGCAAAGCTCACCTAGTGTATTGAATGCCGTAGTAAAGAAAAGAGAGGCAAGAGTCGCCGAACAAGCGAAAAAAGCGACAAGAGGCGGCACGCCGCCGAGATTCTTGAAAACCTCAAGAGGCTGCGCGACGCACGCCGGCAAATTGAGCGCCTTGAAGTTCGTGCCCTGGGATGGAATGATCGCGGCGTGACACACGTATCGAGTGAGCACGGCTGCGCATGCCATCGTGAAGCAGATCTCGATGATCTTCGACACAATGGTACATCCGGATTGGGCCCACTCCAGGGACATGTAAGATCCAATGAGATGGCTCCAGTCGAACTTTATAAAAGCTAAGGTGAGGGCCGCTGTGGAGCCGATGAAGCTTATAGATCCGTAGAGCAAGATCGTGAATACAAGAACACGATGAAAGCGACTTTTCCTCCCTTTTGGAGAGGGAGTGCTACCTATATAACAGTCAGATATGTCAGTGACCTTTAGACAAAATATCTTATATAGATATTTTGCTTACATTTTTCCTCAGTCCTGGGGATTGCCATGCATCGTCCGAAGGGCTAGATTGGGAAGATGTCGCCACAGTATTAGGAGCGTGCCTCAAAGTGAAAGAGGATCTCCGCGAGCCCAGCACAGGCATAGACTCGGTCCGCGAGAACTGTCCTATCTTCCCATTGGGGCTTCGTCCACGGGTTGGACTGTCGTTGTTCACAGTCAATTCCCCAGAGGAGAAGCTTTCGTTTGGCGATGACATCATGATGAGAGAGTAATCAGTAGCCACTTTTCCTCACGAAAGACCTATCCAATTGGGGAGTTTTCGCGCTCCGAAGTCTTGGGCGATGTGCAAGATCGTAGTCTGCCAAAGACTCACATAACCTGCCATCGAGGATTCAACGGTTTATATGCAACAATCCAGCCTTGCTTCAGAGGCGATTTTTGAGAGAGGCATCAGGCTGCCGGCCATTGTCGAGGGTATGTCGTGGTGGTGGTTTCAAATATAGAACGACTGCATATCTCCAAACCAAACATATCTCCAAACCAGAGCCTGTAAGACGTCAGGTGCGATCAAATCCTCGATGACGGGCAATCGCAAGCTCGTGAACGCTTGCCCTTGCCAATCGCACGGTCTCCGCAAAATCGTTGCGTTCCAGGAGTATGTAGTAAGACTGGCCCGTAGATGATGGCACCAAGCCCTTTTTGAACACAACGGCTATCTTCCTTGATAAACGGGTGGACGTGCCGTGCAGGAGATCCTCGTTCATGCAGGTCCTGCCAGCCTTGTGGTCAAATTTAGCTCGCGGGAACCGTCACAGCCCCCCGAGTCCTGCAGCGGTTGGAATTAACGGATAGTTCGTCGCTCCTCAACCATATCACATGTTGGGATAGGGGACAGCATAACTGCGATTCAAGATCGAGTCAACGTCAACTTTTGGTGTCAATTGGAAGTTCCAGACAGTCAGGAGTTGTTAGACCGAGGATCAACTGTACTTCGTAGCTCCTGATATCGCACAAACTGTATCGGCACGCGGCTGCGACATGACCATATAGAGGTGCGGTTGAGATACTGCTTAACGTATCCGTAACATCTCTAGTGCATTTCCTCATTCTCCATGGCCGCATTCTCTCTTCTTTCGCGTCCGTCGAAGAAGTCCAAACTTTCAACAACGGATCTCTTGAAGAACGCAGGGAATGCGAGAAGAGAAGTGACGAGGATGCAGACACCCCGTGTACCCATCGAATCTTTGAACGCACATTGCGCCCTCTGGTATCCGTATTCTGGAAGGCAATGTCTGTCCGATTCGCAGTCAAGATGAATGCCCCCATGACAACACTTGAGATTTTTTCGCGTCCTTGCAAGCAATATCTGCCAATAGAAGTTCAGCGCGGTGAGTGCATGTCGAACGTGATAACAAATTCCTCTTCATAGTCCTTGATAGGCTCTAAGGACAAAACCCGTCGAATTGGGATCCTAATCTCTTTGGTCTCCCCATGCTGCCTCCAATTCCAAGCATCATCGGCAGTCGCTATGATGCTAGATTCAATTCTAGTTTTGTTTGAGTCTTTGACCCATGACTCCAAGAAGGCCATATGGCCGGAAACGTCTGACGTCAACATCAGTTTGACATTGCCCGCCGATTGAGTCAGCCAGTGTTTGGCGTCTTGTGCCAATCCACGAATGGACTCGGAAGTCCCAACCTCTAAGATGATTTGAGGATACTCGAATCTGGCCTCTGGAGCATGACTGGGGCGTATGTAGCCGCCACGCGTAATCGGAACTCTTGTTCTTGTTGTTGTCACCATGTGTCGGTTGATCAAGTTCTTCCTCATCGAAAGATTTCTGTCAGGTAGTAGCCGTGTTTATATATCTCTTCACTCAATAGAGAAGAAACACAGCCGTGCCTTGAACAACACCTCAGCAGCTTCATCCCAAGGTCCGTTCCCCCTCAAATACTGTTGCAATCTCGAAAAACATCTCCGAAGTAATTACGAAGGCGTCGTGGCCGTCTGCGGCCTGGTGGCCAAGCACGAATCTCCTGAAGGTCATGATGCGTTTTGCTTTGTCAAAGGAATCGAGATATGTTTTGACGGGCATTTGCAGGCGCAGCTCACCCTCGCCGAAGGGAGTGAACACCTCTTCAATCACATTCGGCGGCACGTCGGTAAAGATGACTTCGTATACACCTTGATCCAACGGCTCCAGTATTTGCGTCACCGTTGCTTCTGTTTCGGGGATGTCGATATACTTGTATATGGGCACCCCGTAACGGTAGCTGTCGGGCTTTCTCTCTGGAGTGATCGTCATTCTGAAGAACTGGCATGGACAGAGGGCTGTTGGATCTGTTGATGGACTGGTTGCCATCGGCTCTCATGCTCACTTATGTATGCTTTAGATCGAGCTTCCCAGATACACTTTCATTGGCGAAACCGAGAAGTCAGAAACCGAAATCACTGGAGGGCAAAGAACACTATTGCACTCATGCTTGGATATGAATATTCCTCAATCATCACGAAGGTGCATCCGCAGTGCACTTCTCTGCTTGTCTGGTGTCTGCTGTCTAGCAAAAGTGCTGTAGAGCCGCTGTATAATGAGCCATATTCAAGAACCGCACTTGTCTTGAACAGGCTTAGCGTGGCTTATTTCTTAGCGCACTATGCCGAATGAGGCTTAGTCTTGTCTTTTCGCTTGGTGGTTTAGTGCTGCAATTACCCCTTTTTCGCACCTCCTGATGTTCAGAACGTCCTGTGAAGCTGAAGCTGAAGTCGAAGCTGTCGATTGATCAGAGTCAAGCATCATGGGAGAGAGCAGATGCAGATGCAGACATGCTGAGGGGAGTAGACAAAAGCCCGCCATGTGTATGTCTCCGAAACACCAGAGGTTCAGATACTAACTCGCATGAACAGACATTGCAAGATATCCGTGCCCTCCATACTGTCTCGATGTTCGAGCAGTGCGATTGCACCTCCATAGCTGAGGACATGGGCGTCAGAGATTGCGAGCGCCACTTACACCATGCCAAACGGCTCTCATCTCCATCTCCTGACGCATGCCGTTTCAAGCAAGCCCTGGATGATGTTGTCAAACCGCCCAGGGACTTGTGGTTTCGTCTCGCCCACTCCGAGCTCGGCGTGTCGCGATGCGCGATGACCACATCTCACACCCAACAG
>JAGYIB010000136.1:0-14704 GCA_024244615.1 Ascosphaera pollenicola | reverse complement strand
TTCAAAAGTTCGCGGCCATTCTTTAAATGGCCGTAAACAGCAAATGCGACCGAGAAGCAGGTCGCATCTGTATGTGGTTTGATCGATACTGCTGTCAAGACTGCCGAGACTGGATACATCCAGCGAAAGCTTGTCAAGGCCTTGGAGGAGGTCATGGTGAAGTACGACGGCACTGTGCGCAATTCACTTGGTGATGTTGTTCAATTCATCTATGGTGAGGATGGCCTTGATGGCGCTCAT
Source organism: Ascosphaera pollenicola (assembly GCA_024244615.1). Taxonomy (NCBI): domain Eukaryota; kingdom Fungi; phylum Ascomycota; class Eurotiomycetes; order Onygenales; family Ascosphaeraceae; genus Ascosphaera; species Ascosphaera pollenicola. The sequence goes on along the minus strand of JAGYIB010000136.1, from coordinate 14,464 downwards.
ATTGAGAATCAGCGTGTCGACGTCATCACATGCTCTGATGAGAAATTCAGGCAACGCTTCAGGGTTGATTTCATGGACCCTGACTATACCATCCCTCCTGACTTGCTAGAGCATGGCAAGGAAATCGCAGACGATATCGAGGCTCAGAAATATCTTGACGAAGAGTGGGAACAGTTGCAGAAGGATCGCAACTTCTTGAGAACTGTCTGCAAGGAGGACGAGGAGATGATGCAGTTGCCAATCAATGTGCAGCGTATTCTCGAAACGGCTAAGACAACGTTCCGCATCCGTGAAGGCACTGTGAGTGACTTGCATCCTTCGGAGGTTATCCCACAAGTCAGGGAATTGCTTGATCGTCTCGTTATCGTTCGAGGCGACGATTCTATCTCTCGCGAGGCTCAGGAGAGCGCGACACTTCTGTTCATGTGCCAGCTTCGTTCAAGATTGGCATTCAGACGTCTTGTCGTTGAATACTCTCTCAACAAGCTTGCTCTCCAACATGTGTTGGGTGCCATTGAGAATCGTTTCGCGCGAGCCATCGCCAGTCCCGGTGAAATGGTTGGTGTCCTTGCTGCGCAGTCAATTGGTGAGCCTGCTACACAGATGACCCTGAACACTTTCCATTTTGCTGGTGTCTCTTCCAAGAACGTCACTCTCGGTGTTCCACGTCTTAAGGAGATTCTCAATGTGGCAAAGAACATCAAAACGCCCTCTATGACAGTTTACCAGGTGCCTGAACTTGCCGGTAATCAGGATGCGGTGAAGGTCTTGCGTTCAAAGGTTGAGCATACGACTTTGAGATCGGTGGCAGAAATGATTGAGATTTATTATGATCCTGACATCCGCAACACCGTTATTGAGGCTGACAAAGATATGGTGGAGACATACTTCATCATTCCCGAGGATGTTCAAGAGAAACCAGAGGAACAGTCTCAGTGGCTTGTCAGATTAGTCCTCAGTCACATCAAACTTATTGATAAGGGATTGACTGTACAAGACGTTGCCGATAGGATCAAGGCCCTATTCGAGAACGACGTCAATGTCATGTTCTCTGATGATAACTCCGATCAACCAGTCATTCGCATCCGACCACTCAAGGGCGCTCTTGATGACGACGAGGAGGGCGACGGGAATGAGATGGACCATACACTCAAAATCTTCCAAGCTCATATGCTAGATCATTGCACACTCCGCGGTGTCTCAGGTGTCGAGCGGGCATTTATCAACGAGAAGACTCATGCGCGAATTATGCCTGACGGCTCACTGAGCAAGAGTGCCGAGGATGACAACTGCAAGGAGTGGATTCTTGAGACTTCCGGATCTGCATTGGCTGACGTCCTTGCCATTGATGGTGTGGATGCTACTCGCACGTACTCTAATCAGTTCATCGAAATTCTTGAGGTGTTCGGTATCGAAGCTACAAGAACCGCTCTTCTGCGTGAACTGACACAAGTGTTGGCGTTCGACGGTTCATATGTTAATCACAGACATTTGGCGTTGCTGGTTGATATCATGACGTCGCGTGGGTTCTTGATGGCTGTGACTCGTCACGGTATCAATCGTTCCGACACAGGTGCGCTTATGCGCTGCTCCTTCGAGGAAACTGTTGAGATTCTTCTTGAGGCTGCAGCATTTGCGGAACTTGATGACTGCCGTGGTGTGTCTGAGAATCTCATTCTTGGCCAAATGGCACCTGCTGGTACTGGTGAATTTGACGTCTATCTTGATCAGAACATGCTTATGGGAGTCGTCTCTACGAACGCTGGTCTTGACATGGACGCTGGTGATGTCAAGACTTCCATGCTTGCCGAAGGCGCAGCCACTCCTTATGATGCTGGTTCACCCATGCAGGAGAGCATGTTTGTTGGAATGGGTGATCCCGAGTCCAAGTTCTCCCCTATCAGACAAGTCTCTGGTGGTGAAACTCCCCAAGGTTTCACCGACTATGCAGGCCCAGGTTTTGGTGGATACAGCCCTGGCGGTGCAAGAAGCCCCGGTGGTTATTCTCCGAGCAGTCCTCTCAGTACCAGCCCGACCTCTCCATCGTATTCCCCGTCGTCAGGCTATTCACCCACTTCTCCTGCTATTGGAATCACCAGTCCAAGATTCATGTCGTCGCCTGGTTTCTCGCCAACAAGCCCATCGTTTGCACCGACGTCTCCAGCTTACTCCCCTACCTCCCCCATGTATGCTGCGGGCGCTTCTCCTACATCACCTTCTTACTCCCCGACGTCACCGGGAAGGTCGCCGACTTCTCCCAATTACAGTCCTACCTCGCCAACCTACTCTCCAACATCCCCTGCTGCTTTCAGTCCGTCGTCCCCCAATTACAGTCCAACAAGTCCTGCTTTGGGCGGTGCCGGGAGACACCTATCGCCAACCTCGCCAACCTCACCGAAGTATACGCCAACCTCGCCACATTATTCTCCCACCAGTCCGTTGGCGTACTCGCCCACGTCGCCGCAATTCCCTACCAGTCCGACGAGCTCCGGAGCGAGACCAACATCGCCTGCCTATAGTCCTACTTCTCCCAACCCATACAGCCCATCATCTCCACGTCAATAGATTATTGCAGCGTTGTTTGCTTTTCTTTGTGTTCATAATTTTGCGCGATGGTACCATTCTCCCTGGCCCAGTCGCCTTAGCTGCTGCTGCTGCTGCTGTTGGCTTCATGGTGGTGACGCCCTCTCGGCAGAAATGCTGCAGCAGTCTGATAGCCATGCTACAGAAAGCAACCCCTATAGCGCAAGGCCGTCCTGCGGTACCCATGTTATGACCTGTTATCGTCACTTGGTTGGCTATTTTTGACGATCTGGCGTCTTTCCCTGACTTACTTTCAATGCACTATACGAGTATCTGTTCAGTTCCTCTTTGTGTGCGTGCCTGCTTGTTCGCTTGCAATTGCGATGTTGTTTAGATGATTCCAAGGTAATAAAATGGAAGACTCAATAGTCCTTTGAATGATTAGCTCTGAACTCTCCCTTGATGAGCCCGGCCGTCTGGTGAAGTTCACGCGTACATATGCATCCGCATCCAGAGCTGCCAGGACAAACATGTCGTAGCACGAACAACCCTTTCGATGTAATGCTGTACCATCGCACGAGTCGACACTCGTCCAACTTGCAATGAGCCCTGGTGATCTGTCTGATAGCAACGCCGCAAGGGGTTCGTTTCTTGTCATACTGGCTGAATATGCGTCGCGAGTATACAGGGCTCACAGGCCACGGCACGGTACATTCGAAAGCACCGGGGGGCGTTCTGCACTGAACGAATGGGGCTCTTGTCTATGATCTCGCCGATGTCTCATCAAACAGACTTCCCGATGTCTAACACACGAATCAGAGCCGGCAATCGCATGTGGACAGCCATCCAATTTACGGTCTTGGAATCTCAGCAAATCATTGGCATGCGACTACCGCTGCCGTTTGAGTCAGAATGATGAGGGATACAGAATGAGACTCTGGCCTCGTGGCTCAACTCCTCTTCGGTGCAGTTGACAATCAACGATCAAACTGCACGCAGTGACTTTGGAGGTTTGCTCATCCAGCCTTGTCTATTGCCAATGGTGATGATTGATGATCGCACGGGTGTGATTGCATGGGTGTTTGTCAGGCTTCAACTGCAAGCTCGAGCTCGGTCTGTTTACGCGCGAACTCGCAGGCATCGCCGACTGCCATCTGGCCCTTCTCAATTGAAGCTTTGGAAGCTTACATCACTCGCTTATGACCAAGGAATCTTGGAATCTGATCTGCCTTGAACCCTGGTGCACGAGATTACACCTCAAATCTTCAGAGTCTCTGCTGCCTGTACCGGTACATCAAGCACCGCCTGGAGAGACCGTTGGCTGCCGAAGACGTCCATGCACGACAAGAAAGGCGAAGTCGAAGCGAAACTTTCTAATAATGGAAGGAAAACACCCATGCGCGGGGCTGAAAGGCCCACAACCTCCACAACCTCCTCTGGCGAAGGGCGTCAGATGCAGGAGAAGCAATAGGTACTTGTACACATCATGGCTGTGCTCCCCTAACCGCTGGACTACTCTGAAACTCTTCAATATGAAAAGAGGCCTATCGCCCTTCAGGTTACTACTTTTGTCTGTTTTTCCCTTTGTCTTCTTTATTTCTTTTTTCCTTCCTCGTATACGGGGTTTGAGATCTACCCCCCCTTTTTCAATCCTCTGGGACATACTCGGGCCAGGAGCCCCTTGTGCGATGACTTACAGGATTACAAAATTACTGCCTACTTCCTTGCCATTGAATCTCCTCGTTTTTTTACATATCGACTGATGCTCCAGCGGATTGACAGAGGTTGATGCGAAATCATTCTCCCCATCATGAGCATCACCGGACAGACAAGGTCTCAAGCCCAGAGACTACGAACACGAGTTGTCTTATCGTAAGTGGGAAAACGACGTCTTCCGTCATGCTGTGAGGCTAATCTGTGATTGATTCTAGCTACGTTGTTGACTACGTGATCATCATGTATGAGTTCTCTTTTCTGTGCTGGGGACGATATTCATGATTTATCGACTAACGACACCTGCCAACTTGCTAGCGGGTTTGCAATAGGCTTCTTCGTGATAGGAAACATTGAGCCATATCATCAGCATTTCTCCCTCAACAATATCTCGCTGCAATATCCGTACGCAACAAAAGAACGAGTACCAATATGGTTTGCAGTTGTCCTATCGATTGGAGTGCCGCTCGTCATCATAGCCATATACACCTTCTTCATTGACGGGCTGTTCTCAAATAGCAAGCAAGCTGCGAGGAGCAATGCTATGGGCAGATACACGATTGGGGAGCGAACGTGGCAGTTCAATTGTGGACTCTTAGGATTGTTGCTTGCACAATCATCAGCTTTCATTATCACCAATGCGCTGAAGAACGCGTGTGGAAAGCCGAGACCGGATGTGATTGATAGATGTCAGCCTAAGCCCGGTAGTAAAGATCAAGCGATATACGGGTTGTCGAATTTCACCATATGCACGCAGACAGACAAGGCTATATTGAATGACGGATTCCGATCTTTTCCTTCTGGTGAGTTGTTCTTTGACGCCAAAATGCAAAATCGTGCGCCTGGCTAATATGTCATTGTCTAGGGCATTCAAGCTGTACGTGGACAGTTGGTTCTAATTGCTTACTGCATGGTCACTAACATATCACAGCCTCATTCGCCGGTCTCACTTTCCTCACTCTCTATCTCAGCGGCAAACTACACCTCATGGACAACCGTGGTGAAGTCTGGAAGACCATGATCGCTACAGCACCGGTCGTTGGGGCCACTCTCATCGCCATCTCTCGTATCATGGATGCACGGCACCACCCCTTTGACGTCATCACAGGATCGATGCTAGGCGTTCTTTGCGCATGGGTTGCATACCGCCAGTACTTCCCTCCCTTGTCAGATTATGCGTCGAAAGGGCGTGCCTATCCGATTCGCAGTTGGGGATCACAGCCACTATCTGCAAAACCCCGACCAGTACGCGTCCATTCTGACGAGATGAAGCTGGTAGGAGGGTATACCGACACCACTGCTGTTTCGGCAGCAGACATCAACAGAGAAGAAGAGGACCTCACTGAACAACGGCAACCGTTACAAATGTATTCGCAAAACACGGCAGCGGATATGGAAATCGGAAATTTGGGGCCTACTACATATCGAGGGCCTACTGCGCGGCAGGTCCCAATCATACAGCGGCAAGAATCTACGTCACAGTACAGCTCGCCGGATCCTGATGGCACGCATTATGCGGGAAGCATTGGAAATGATATTGAAATGCGTTCTGCATCAAATGGTCATGACAACACGCATATTCTGCGGAATAATACCGTGTCGACAGCATCTGGTGGAGCTGAGGGGCGAGCACTGGTTGGGACGACGTACAGCCCCTACAGAACCGTGGCCGATGAGGATTTGAAGCCTGTCGTCAGTCAGGGAATACCGGTCAATCCTCGACCGGTGTATTGAGTCTTTTTGTTTTCTTATGGACTCAGACACATTATATTAAATTTTCTCTTGCTTTGATATCCCCTCTTGCTTCCTCCTTGCGCCAGTACTATTACGCTTACGGACATCTTCAAACACTCCTGGCATCACCCGTTTCATCTCTCCCCTGTTGCATTGGAGACCTTGGCGCTCCTTTCGTGATTCGGCTTCAACGTGATTAATGAACGTGTGAGTCGCAGCCGTGCAGGATTAATTGTCAGAAGACGATCCCAGAGTTGATAGTCAAAGAAGAAAGCAAAAAAAAAGAGAAGAAAAAAAAACTTTCGGACAAAAAAATGTGACCACACTGGGATTCGAACCCAGAATCTCTTGATGCCAACTTAGAATCGTAGTCAAGCGCCTTGCCAATTGGGCCATGCGGCCATTTCTTGATGCAAGTTCGACCACCAGGATCATCACATAGCTCAAGCACATCAAGATCTTGAGGCTCGACTCGACGCTGGAATTCTTGGATATTGAAGGCCGTTGAACACCAAACCGCTGCCAAGCTCGTGTGCATTTTCTGTGGTCCCCCCCCCTTCCCTTCCAAGAAATCCTCTGGTTCCGCCGCTCGAAAGTCCCGCTGCATTGAGGAGAAAAACGAAACACCATCTCGGGGATGGCCGGTTTCAAACGGTGCGGTCGGGAGGACCTGCACACGCACTATGAAGCAATGTGCATGGAGACCGAATGTCACCGTGAGTCTGCACAGAAGACTCCAGGTCAATCGCTCAAACGTTAGCTGCCGAACAGTGAAGCGGCCACAGCTCCCTTTCGTAATAGTGCATGATGGAGCCGGGATCACCAGCCATATCAAATGAAGGTCCGAGCGCATTCTCTCCCAACCAAGCTTTGGGGCAACCGGCAATTCACAATCAAATGGGAGGGTTGCGGCGTGTGCGTGCTGCTGCCGTTACCGGGCCGCTTGGGCTGGAGAGTTGCTAACTCACCTGGGGAAGTCCATACGATCACTTTCGCTTTCTTTGGAAACGCAGCGAACTGAGTAGGTTCCGCCTGCTGCCCTTGTTGAGTGAGGCACTGCAGGCACTGCAGGTCGCGCAACAAGTCCTCTTGACATCTGACAGAACTGCCATCCACTGTGCCAGTCGTGCCCGCCAATTGGGCTCCGTCGAGATGACTGCGGCAGACGTCATGGAAGTGATCCAAGGAGCGCAGCAGGGGACGCGTCGACGCAAGAATGGGCGAGGCTGATGGGGTTCGTCATGCAGAGTCATTTGCATGTGTCTGTTGAGAGGATCCCCGCCCGGGGCACCGTTGCAACCTCACTGCTCCGAATCGCGTTCCAATGGCGTTGAGAAAGTTAAGAAAGATCTTCATGCATCGACCCGAGACGAGAGGATCGAAAGTCAATCGATCAATCAAGCAATCATCTCATCCTCTCCCTCCACTCCTCCACTCTCCCCTGCCCGTCCTGCTTCCGCGCATGTATGTGTGTAGCCCAATATTTCCTCCTCCTCCTCCGCCCTTCGACGCACATCTTGCAGCGTCTTCCTCCCCCCAGTCCGCGAGTTCCCTTATACAGAAACCTCTGGCCGCTCCAAGCCAGTCGAGTCGAGTCATTTCAATTCAATTCAATTCAAACCAGACCAAATCAAGGCAAGGCCATCGTGCATCCTGTATCGTACCCACCAAGCCATTTTCCACTGTCTGCCCCCGGTAGCTGAGTCGGTATCCCGATTAGCTTCACGGTGAGCCATAACAGGATTAGTTGCCGCGCATTCGCATCCTGCCTTCTGCGTTGCGTTTTCCTCTCAGTTTCATCTCGTCATATTTTTCTTCAGTCCATTGGACTTGGGTTCTTATATGGCCTTGTGCCCCTCAATCCCCTCTCCGGCCGGCCAAGTCCCTCTGGCTGCCGCTGTGTGCATTGCATCTCCCTCCTGCGCGATTTTAGAACTGGTCACTTTCCCCCCCTCTCCTCCTCCAACCCTCCCGCACTTCAAGCATGAAGGGAGAGCTGGACGACCCGTGTCGGCCCCCAGAGAAAAACCGCCCTGGGCCCGCCGAGACGTTTGCGGGGACGCCTGGGGAGCCGAAAGCCTCGACCGCCACTGTTGCTCCTCCGCCAAAAAGACGCCGGCGCAACAGGAAAGTCGACCCGGACAAGAAGTATGAGTGCACGTTTGAGGGTTGCACCAAGTCCTACTCAAGAGCCGAACATCTCCAGCGCCATTGTCTCAATCGTATGTTTGTTGCCGCTGTCGTTGTCGTTGTTCTTGTTGTGAGCACCGTTTGATTATCGTGTGTGGATTGCAGGCCCCGCTGCTGCAGATGATACAGGAATTGGACACTAAGAGCCGCCTCTGATGTGATTTGCAGACAAACCAAGGAGAATCTACTATTGCGATTTTCCAGGATGCAAGAAGCAGTTCGTGAGACACGACCTGTGTGTCCGCCATAAGGAGCGCCATTGCGCGAACCCACCGAGTTTCCGCCACCGCGACAACGCCGTGGCCATCAACATCAAGGCGAGAGACTCGCACGACAGTCAGGGGCCAATTTCTGTATCTCCCGAGACTCATATCGCGCCGTCCATACAGAAGACAAGCTCTGTTGGCACATCAGATGCTGAGCATGGCCCTTCGTCGCATCTATCGCCGGTGGGAACGGACAGCACGCCTCCATCATGCTCAGACTCTACTTATATGGGACTACGCGTGAGGATAGATCCCAACGATGCTTTATACAGAAACCAGGATGTCCAAATCCCCCTGAAGCATTTCGGTCCTTTACAGCAAAATCTGTCGTATGGCGATGCGCCAGCCTCAGCGACAAGCAATCAGAGCATATACAGCTTCGGCCTGCCCGGCGATCATCACCAGAGCTCGACTCATAATCCGCCAGCGCCAGCAGCATCTATTGCAGATTCCTTCGGAAATCTCAATAGTGTCTCCGCAGTCGGAACCGCTTCCATTGCTGCTCTCAATGCTCCTGCGCTGGAGAGCACACACGCTTTCAACAGCTCGTCGGGGCACGCTGCTGCTATCACAGAGAGTCTGGTTCACCCTCCAGCTCCAGCGCCATACAACCCGACACAACAATGCCAACCGGCAGAGCTCCCTTTTCCTTACTCAGATGGAGGTACCCAGAACAAGTCGCAACATGGCGTGCCAGATATGGCGGGATCGTTCTTGTCACTTCAGAATCCGGCGTTCGCATGTGGAGCTCCTTGGGCACATATGGAATCAATGCCTTTTTCCATGTCTCTTTTCGGGGACGAGTTTGAACGAGGGCACTTCGGAGCTGGAATTGATATGTATGAATGGTTCTTCAACGGCAATTCCTCTCCCACTTCAACATACAGTTATTCGGCAGTGGCTCCTAATCAATATGCGGATTCATATACCCAGATGCCCCCTAGCATGTTTTCGCAAGACTATGCATCTGATATGATGTCTCAGCATCACCCTATGACGATAACTAGCGTGGTCAATGGGTCACCGCATTCATTGTTATCGGACAACAAGCGCTTGAAGATTATCGAGTACATGCGCACCCAGTTCACCGATCCAGGGAGCGAAGCAGATGAACCTACGCGGCAAAGCCAATTCGACGAGATCCTTCAGGGTGATGTCGACTCTGCTGATCACGTCTTGAGTGCTCGTATGATGCAGCACTACCTTGCATCTTACTGGCACTACAGTGATGGCGAAGTGCCGATACTTCACAAACCGACCTTCATACCTGACCAGACGTGCATACCCCTGCTCCTTTCCGTCATAGCTCTAGGTGCAGCCACGCTGAATGGACCTTGGGGACAGGATATGATAGACAAGACGTCAAAGCTAGCGACATTTATAGCGACTCATTTGAGATGGAAGATCTTTACACACCCGCATGCCCAAGCTCCAGCAAAGCTATGGGTATTCCAGGCCCTGGTGCTACTAGAGCTCTACGAGAAGATGTACTCAACAAGATCACTGCATGAACGCGCCCATACACATCATGATGGATTGTTGACATTGATGCGCCGGGGCAGCTCTCTCATAACTCGGGCCCCTGAGTCTCCACCGATGCGCAATGGCGATAATCAAGAATCTCCCGAGGGCGGCAACGGCGCGGCTGGAATGGACTCCATGTCCGCGAAGCGGATCTGGGCGCGGTTTATCGAGACAGAGTCAACGCGCAGAGTAGCGTTCGCGGCGTTCACGATGGACTCGTTACATGCGACGATGTTCGGGCATTCGGTGAAGATGGTAGTCCACGGGCTCAAGCTTTCACTTCCATGTCATGAAGCTCTGTGGCAGGCATCGTCGGCCATTGAAGCTGCGCAAGTACAGCATGAACTTAGCTGCCTAGACCCAGAGATGACTAGGCCGACAATGTTCTTGGTTGCGCTGAAGAAAGCACTAAATGGAAACAAAGTCAAGACGACTGCGTTTGGACAAACGATCATCATGTCAGGTTTGCTAAGTGTGAGCTGGAACCTAACCCAACGAGACATCCAAGCCCAGTCTCTCGGCATCACAGGCGGCAGGGACGAATGGCGGAAGACACTGTTACGCGCTTTTGACCACTGGGTTGAAGAATATGACGAGGCGATGCGTGAGTCTGCCGTGAACCCATTGCTTGCGGCAGATTATCCAAGAAATAGAAACACGGCATTTGGTTCTCGAAACGTCTTACATCACTTGGCACATATAGCATCGCACATAGACGCGATTGACTGCCAACGGTTCGCAGGCGCGGGCTGCCTCATGAACCGCTATACGACACCTAGTGTTTACCAGGCTACGGTCCGCAGGATGCTTGAATGGGCGAAGAAACCATCAGCTCGCGACGCCACTTATCATGCGCTGAAGTTACTTTACGGAATCTACATTCTCGAAGGCGAAGGTAATGGAACCACGCTGCCTCGGCTCGCTGAATATAGAGCAAAGTACGATAATCTCTCCCATCGTCCATGGACGATATACTTCGCTATGCTCACTATTTGGGCGTACGGATTCGCGCTCGATGGTCCCTTAGAGGGCAACATGAGCTACGCGAGAAACAACGGGGTTCCAACGTATCCCCCGCCAGACATCCAGACCGCAGAGGGACAGAGACGAGACATGTTTGCATTCCTAATGCGAGCGGGCAGTGTCGTTGATCCAGCAGAGTTGGACATAATGCCTGCGCGGAATCACTGTTTAGGACTCCTGTTTGTTGTTCGCGAGAGCTTGAGCAACACCAGATGGGAGTTGCTCACTGAGGCAGCGGACTTGTTGGGCAGCTGCATCAACAAGCTTCTAGGCTACAAATCTCCGGAAGAAGTGGAAGCTCCGTATAATGCCGCTGCTGCTGTCAGCCTTCGAATGACTCCGGATTGATCTGATCATGTCTGGGATCTTGGTGATCCCCCCTGCCTCTCCAATATTGGTCCTATCCAGGGGCTCAGGGGCTTGGATGAGATCCTTCTGTTTTCGCAATGTGTTTGGAGCGGAACAAAATTTAGTGGCGGCGTTTACAGAGTTCAGTCTCATTTTGATCTTTATCTGCTTGGTTTCCCACTGATTGATTGATTGTCTTGGTCTTGCATCTTGTCTCATGGATACCATCTTGTGTTTTGTTTCTTTCCTTTCTTTTCTTGTTGCCCCAAAAATCCGAGATATTTTGTACGTTATCCTATTCCCAGGATCCTCCTTTGTCGTGCTAATGATATACGCCCCCGGTCTTTCACCTCATCTCATCAACCACCTCTTCCTCCTTTTTCTATATGGTAGCATAGTACTCTCCTCTCCTCTCCCCGACATGTACAGCCAACCTCAACCTGCTCGATTTGAGCGTCTGGGATGTGATCTACCTCACATTCTCAGCAGTTTTTAAGCAACAGGCGAGATGGCGGAGTGGTCTAACGCGATAGACTAGAAATCTATTACCTTCGGGTGCGCAGGTTCGAATCCTGCTCTCGTCGATCAGTTCTTTTTTGTCTTCTTTTTTTCCGCATCTGCAGCTGCATCCGACGTCACATCAAATTCCTCATCTCATCTCACTTCATCCCTCTCCTCCTCTTCTTCTCCTCCTCACCAACATCACATCACCCACCAGGAGCAGGATGACCGACCTCGCCCTCGCCAAAACCTCCCTCCTCGCCTCCCTCCTCCGCCCTGACCCAGACCCCCTCGCCCGCCCTGCCGTCGACGCCTTCTATGCCGCGCTGCTCTCTGCAGTCCGGCGCTGCTCCTACACCAACATCCAGGTTTGCAATTGACTCTATTCACCAATCGTCCGAGTGAACCACTACTAAATACTCAACAATCGCCGTCGTCGCCTGCCCCCTTGACTTCTATCAGACATGCAAGGATTGGATAACAACGCATATCGTCCCCTCAAAGAGGAGGACCGTGCTGTTTGCCCGCTACATCGTTGCGCTGGCGAAGTCCTTCGATGCGCCGCCCAAGCAGGATGCGAAAGAGAAAGAGAATGACAAAGACATTTCTGCTCGGAGGAAGCAGCTCCACCTCCTCTACTTGCTGCATGACGTCTTGCACCATGTCACCTTCCACCACCACCCTCGCGACTCGCACTCTCCCTTCGCCGATGCGATAATCCCCTCCATAGCCACCCTCCTCCATCTCGTCGCCTCAACCTGCGAAGATGCGCAACCCAATCGCAACCGCAATGGCAATCGCAAATCAAACATCCACTCCCATCTCCATGACCTTCTCACCATCTGGGAAAAGTGCACATATTTCCCCGCACCCACCCTCTCCCACTTCCGCAAGCTCGTCACCGAGCCGCAACACGCCAGCGTCAACGCCAACGACACCGACTCTCCCTCCAAGCAACCCGTCAAAAATCAAAACCAAACCCACCAACAACGAATTCAATGGCGCGACGCTCCATACATCCTCCCAGCCACTCACGGCGATCCCGCACTTCCTTACCACGAACTCCCTGCCGCGAACCTGCTCCCCCACATCAAACCCAACTCCACAGCGCCTATCCTGCCATCCGCTGTCAGACCGCTGCTATGCGCCGCCGGGCCCGCCAGGAAGGAATTGGTTGCTGCGGTGAAGAACTTGCTGGGCGAGGTCGATGAGTTGTATGCGGACGGCGATGCTGCAGCCACAAAGGGGGACAAGGGCAGGGATATCAGCGAGCTCGGGGAAATCGTCGTGCGTGATGCGTTTGGTGAGATTATGGGCGGAGAGACGTATTATGGCTGGTCGAGAGGGTTTTGTAAGAGCGTTGAAGGGGACTAAGGGGGTGGTTGCTGCGCCGAAGAAAGTGCATGGGGAGGTTGTGAGTGCTGTTAAGAAGGTTTTGAAGTTGTGATCTGGGTTCCTCACGTATAGATATTCCCATTGATGTACAGAGTATAGTCAAGAGACAGCATCAATAGCGGTAGTACATACATACATACAAGATTTCCGTATATTTACACTGGAAACAGCATCTCCCAATAAACACACACACACACACACACACCAGCCAGCCAGCCAATGCAAGCAAACCATCCAACCCCTCATTTAATCTTCTTCGCCTTCATCTTAATAGTCTCCGCATCAATAAAGATACCCTTACCCTTATACGGCTCCGGAACCCTCCACTCCCTAATCTCCGCCGCAAACTGCTTAACCTTCTGCTTATCCACCCCTTGCAGCAGAATCATCGTCGGCTGCGGCGTGCTCGCCTCCACGCCCGCCGGACACGCCAGCTCGATCGGGTGCGCGTAGCCCACTTTCAGGTTGATGAATTTCTGGCCGGGGAACTGCGGGGTGAGGTCGGTCAGGGTGCCGGATTTGACGTCTTCGACGGTGGCGCGGAAGCCGACGCCGACGAGGCGGAGGATGCAGATGTGGCCTTCGGAGACGCCGATGACGTTTGAGGCGAAGAGGGCGCGGACGGTTCCTGTCGAAGGGAAGGGAGAAGGGATGTCAGTTCTTTTTCGATTCGAGATGTCAGGGTCTTGGGGGTTGAACGCAACGCACCCCACATCGCTCTCTGGTGTTTATCCTGTGCGTCCTCAACAGCAAAGACAACTTTGCGCGTTTCCTCGTCGAACGTGATGCGCGAGAATGACGGGACTGTCATGCTCATGGTTCCTATACACACCCATCCATGCCCACAAACATTTCAATCAGCCAACTCTTCTGCAAATGCAATTTTTCCATATCATATCATCCGCGCATAGCATAGCATGTGCTGGTTTCCCTACCCAATGGACCCTGCACCTCCACGCCCTGCTTCGGGATCTCCGCGCCCCTCGCGCGGCCCGCCTTCGCGGTCTCAGTCAGCTCGACGATCTTGAGCTGCACGCTCTTCGGCACGGTGACCGGTGCGCCGCCGATTCGCGAGTGTGTCGGCGTGCTGGTCGAGAAGAGTCTGCTGCAGCCGCATTGCCATTGCTTTGATGAGGTCGGTTGTCGTATTGTCGATGGTGATGGTGTCGCTAGTGAGGGTGATGGTGCGGGTGATGTCTGAGGGGATAATCGCGCTGTGAAAGAGGACTCGACGGCGGAAACTCCAC